>SZWC01009440.1:15478-28399 GCA_023375785.1 Penium margaritaceum
GTTGGAGTAAACTCCAGCTTGATAGCACCCTCCTGCACCATGTGCCTGATGAAGTGATATGCGATGTCAATGTGCTTGGTGCGTGCATGGTGCTCAGGATTCTTGGCGAGTGCGATTGCGCTCTGGTTGTCGACGCGCACAGGAACTGGAACTGCTGCACTCCCACTCATCTCTGCCATGAGACGTTGGAGCCAAACTGCTTCCTTGGCTCCAAAGCTGAGAGATACGTACTCAGCTTCTGTACTCGAGGTGGCCACGACCACCTGCCGCTTGCTGCACCAGCTGATGGCTCCACCATTCATGAGGAACACATGTCCAGAGATGGACTTGCCGTCCTTAGGGTTTGAAGCCCAATCTGCGTCTGTGTAGCCGATGATGCTGTTGTCATTGCCGTTGTAGGTGATGCCAATGTTGATGGTTCCAGCAAGGTAGCGGAAGATCCGCTTCACTGCCTTCTGGTGCTCCGGTCCGGGATTAGCCATGTGCTGGCTCATAGCGCTCACAGCCTGTGCGAGGTCCGGCCTGGTTGCCACCATCAGGTACATGAGACTGCCGACGGCGCTCTGGTACTTCTGTCGCTCAGCTGCATTTGCTTCTACATTGAAGCTCACGAGGTACTGCCGCGTCTCCAGCGGCGTGCCGATGGGTTTTGCATCTGCCATGCCGAACCACTACAAAACATCCTTGATATAGCGGCTCTGCTGCAACAAGAGAGAGCGTGACTTGCGGTCACGCACGATCTGGATACCGAGGAAGTATGATGCCTCCCTGAGATCAGACATCTGGAAGCGCTCCTGCATGGCTTCCTTGAACTCCTGCAGTGCAGACATGCTGTTTGAAAGAAGGAGCATGTCATCCACATAGACAATGATGATGAGGATCTCATGCTCATGCTGCCAGCGATACACGCTGTAGTCACACTCGCTGCGCTCAAGCCCCATGCACTGCAACGCCACATCCAACTTCTGGTTCCAAGCACGCGACGCTTGCTTGAGGCCGTACAGCGACTTCTGCAGCTTGCAGACCAGGTGCTCCTGGCCATCCATGATGAACCCCTCCGGCTGCTCCATGTAGATCTCCTCCTCCAAGTCACCATTCAAGAATGCCGTCTTGACATCCATGTGGTGAACCTCGAAGTCCTCAGCTGCTGCATAAAAGAGGAGCGTGCGCACAGAGGCAAACTTTGCAACGGGGGCAAAAGTTTCTGTATAGTCGATGCCCTCCTGCTACGAGTAGCCCTTGGCGACCAGCCTCGCCTTGTACTTTTCCAGGTTACCATCTGCTCCCCGCTTCTTCTTGAAGACCCACTTGCACTTGATCACTTTACGTCCAGGTGGACGCTCAGTCAGCTCCCACGTGCGATTGTCCAGCTGCGACTGAATCTCCTGCTGCACGGCTTGTGTCCAATCTGCTGCATCTGGTGAAGCCATGGCCTCCTTGTATGACGTTGGCTCATCTGAATCTGCTGCAACTGCGACGTTCATCTGTTCTGGTTTCTGCAGCATCCCGAAATGGCCGCGCTCACCAGGCTTGTAACGCACCCTGAGAGGGTACCTACGACCTGGTGCTGGAGCGTTGGCGGGCGGCTGGCGCGGTGCTGCTGGCACAACTGCTGCTGCTAGTGGTGCTGCATCTCCCTCCTCTGCTTCTGCCGATGAGGCTGTTGTATCTGCTGCATCAGACATGGGAGAATACAGTGATTTTCCCACTGTCACAATAGAGGAAGGATCGGGAGAGACTTGGTCAGGAAGGATTTCTGCTCCCACTGCCTCGTCAGCTGCTGCTTCTGCTGCCTCTTCATAGACAATGTTGGTGCCGATGACGTTGCTCTCGTTGAAGACGACATCCCTGGAGATGATGACGTGGCATGTATCCCTCTCGTAGAGGCGATACGCCTTGCTTGCCACGTCGTAGCCAATCATCAGCATCTGCGCACTCTTCGCGTCCCACTTTTGCCGCTTCTCCTTTGGCACGTGCATGTGCGCCAAGCTGCCAAACGCGCGAAGATGACCCACGCTCGGCTTNCCCACTGTCACAGTAGAGGAAGGATCGGGAGAAACTGGGTCAGGAAGAATTTCTGCTCCCACTGTCTCGTCAGCTGCTGTTTCTGTTGCCTCTTCACACACAATGTTGGTGCCGATGACGTTGCTCTCATTGAAGACGACATCCCTGGAGATGATGACGTGGCCTGTATCCATCTCGTAGAGGCGATACGCCTTGCTTGCCACGTCGTAGCCAATCATCAGCATCTGCGCACTCTTCGCGTCCCACTTTTGCCGCTTCTCCTTTGGCACGTGCATGTGCGCCAAGCTGCCAAACGCGCGATGATGACCCACGCTCGGCTTCTTGCCAAACCACGCCTCGTACGGCGTCATCTGCTCCAGCACCTTAGTTGGACTATGGTTCTTGATGTAGACCGCAGTGCTCACAGCTTCAGCCCAGAAGTCATAGGTCAGTCGAGCCGCGTGCAGCATGGAGCGCGCCGACTCCACAATGGTACGGTTGGCGCGTTCTGCTACGCCGTTCTGCTGCGGCGAGTACGGCGCGGTACGCTGCGCCTTGATGCCAGCTGCTGCGAGGTAGTCCTGGAACTCCTTGCTTAGGTATTCTCCATCACGATCGCTGCGCAGCGCCTTGATCTTCTTGCCGGTCAGGTTCTCCATCATGGCCTTGAACTCCTTGAACCTGTCAAAGCACTGGTCCTTGGAGGAAAGGAAGTACACAGCAGTGTAACGGCTGAAATCATCAATGAAGGTGAGAAAATACCTAGAGCCTCCAAAGCTCTGGGTCTGCATCGGTCCGCACAAGTCCGTGTGGACCAGCTCCAACACCCCTATTGCACGCTCCCCTGCTCCAGAGAACGCCTCGCGGTGCTGCTTCCCCTCCAAATAGCCAATGCATAACTGCTGCTCAAAGTTAGAGATGGTAGGTAGGTCACGCACCATCTGCTTTGCTTGAAGCTGCTGTAAGGCGCGCATGCCGATGTGGCCGTAGCATGCATGCCAGATCTCGCCATCTGTCGCCTGCACCACTGCTGCAAGACTCTGCTCACGCGGGATCTTGGTCGCCCCCAGCAGGCGGTACATGTCGCCCTCCTTCACCGACTTAGCCAACTCCTCTCCTGTTTCCTTGTCGAGGATGTAGCCGTAATCATCGTCAAAAACGACGCGCATTCCTGTGTTTGTGAGAGAGGACACTGAGAGAAGGTTGAACGTAGCATCAGGCACATACAGCACGCCATGGAACACTCCCACTTCAATGCCACGCGGGGTCTCCAACCACATCTCCACAATCCCAATCCCCTCAGCATACACCACCTGATCATCACCCAAAGCAATCGGACGGGGGGGAATGGAGAGCAGCTGCGTGAACCACTCCTTGTGGTGCGTCAGACTCTTGGTACACCCCGAGTCCTTGTACCACGCCAGATCCGCCTTTTCCTTCTGCGACATGTCAGACTTCGCCATGAAGAGGCGGTCGCGCACCTCCTTGGCAACGTTCATGTTGCCAAAATGGTGCACGCCAGTCTTGTTCTGTTGCTGCTGCTGCTGCTGGCGTTGTTGTGACTGCTGGTGCTGTTGCTATGGAGATTGCTACTTTTGCTGCTGCTGCTGCTGCTCCTTCTGGTCCCTCTTGAACTTGAAGAACTCTTTCTTGTAGTGCCTCTCTTTCTGGCAATAGTGGCACTTGCCCTTCTTCTTGCCTCTCTACTGCCCGGACTGCTGCTGCTGCTGGTTGCGTGAGCCCATGGTCATGAAAGCTGCTTCACTGTTGCTGCCGCCATTACGCTTTGCTGCATTGCGACGCAATTCCACCTGTACTAGGTGTGTGCAGATGAAGTCGAGGTCGAGAGTTGACTGGCACTCCAGCGTCTCTCGCACCGTGTCGTAGCTGGTTGGAGATCCCCTCAGCAAGAGGAGGATGAAGCGCGTCTCTTCCACAGGGTTGCCGGCCGCTCTGAACTGCTTCGCCAGCTCCCTGGCCCTGTCCAGATACGCCTCCATCCCTTCACCACCCTGCATTTTCAGCGCCATCATCTTTTCCTCCAAAAGCATGAGGAATGCAGGATCCTTGCTCTCATACTTCTTGCACAATGTGTCCCACCCCTCCTTTGCAGTAGCCTTGTCACTCACGTACTGAAGATGCGGGTTGGAGATGGTGTTGACAAGCAACCTATAGGTCTGCCTGTCCTTCTTCTTCCACTCCTCATACGTCGCTCGTACAGCTGCAGAAGAACCCGCATGAGCTGCACCCTTTTGCAACGTCTTCCCCGCCAACACCTGCGCTGCGGTGATGCCTTATGCCTGTGGAACTGGAGCCGGCTCGTCGCCGCTCACCACCTCCCACAAGCCCCTCTCCTCCAAAAGGAGGCGGGTATGGATCTTCCAAAACGTGAAGTTGGCGCGTCCCTCCAGCCTCTCCAAAGGCTGGGCTGCTGTCACAACGCCAGCTGCTGCCATTTTGAGCCTTGGTGATGCTGAGCGCTGCCCTTGGATGGCGGCGCTACCCCTGCTTCTGCTGCTGCTTCTGCCAGAAATCAGTCTGACAGAAAATGGACTGTAGATGCCAGCAGACTAGGAATTGTAAAAAACAGAGCCCACCACTGGAAAATTCAGCTCAAAACCTTTCAGATCGACCCATAAAACAGGGTCATCAACAGGGAATTTCAAAAGATATGCCCTCTTGAAAACGGGGTATGCTTCTGCTCCTACTCCAACTCAGGCCAGCCAGATAGTAAACGGCGTTTCTCCCAAACGAATCGATGGAATGCAAATATGTTTGCACCAATAGAAAGCTTAGGAAAAATACTATAATTCGCATGTGCCACGTTTTAAATTTGACAAAGAAACGAGAGAGTTACGGTCATCACAAGGCGACAGTCTTACTCATAGAGAAGAGTGTAGCCCTGGCCGACCTCGTTTTGAGCATAACTCTCAATCCGACCGTTGGATCTTGGTGATCTTGTGCTCGTTTGAAAGCGTGTCTTGTGAACTTGAAGATCCAGTGGTCCATTGTCAAATTGGGTGAAGGTTTGACCCCAAATTATCACTCTCAAAGTGACGGCCTGTGCTGGCTAAAAGTGGCAGAACTTGGCTCTGATACCAAATGTTGGAAATGGAGGAGAGAGGGAACCTTGGAGCAGTGAGCATGTGTGATTGGAAGGGCATCGCTTGTTCTGAAGAATGGTTATTCAATCACTCAAAATGATGGAGTACATATAGAGCTAGAGCTTGGGCAAGTCAGCCCTCTCACAAGCCACACCACTTAGCCATGGAGGCTAAGGCTCACACACTAGAATCCATAATCTCACACAAGGCAGGAAATCAGCCTAGCAATCAGGCTGACCACTCACACACAACCTAGAGAGCTAGAGAATGCTCTCATGGCACACTCCTAGTGGTCACATAACCCACAAACCCATGGAGAATCGCCATGTGTCCATGGCTAGCACACAAGGATCTCACCTCACCTAAAAAGTAAGGAGAGGTACCTTTATCCTAGTCAGCACACTCTGACAAGGCAATCCTAAGACCAAGGACCTTTTTGGATATTTCTCCCATCAGGTCTTGACCCTGGACCTCTTGCCTTTTTATTTTCTCAGGCTAAGGCATGGAGCCATCACCCATGCCCACCCAGACATCGACGGTCCATGACCCCCGAAACTTCGAAAATTCATATCTCCCAATCCGACCGTTGGATCGGCCTCAAACTTGGACCGTAGACATTTTGCCACATGATCTTTCCAATGGTGAAGTTGGATTGGCGATCGGAGCAGGCATCTGGTACTTTCCTGGAACTTGCTCCTGTGGACCTGAAATTGAGCCGGATGGCTCCCTTTCCAACATCGACTGGTGGCGTGATCACCGGAGAGGTTCGCGTCGCAGAAACCATGAAGAATGTTGTCACCGGTGGAAGAGTACAGAATTCCAAGGTCGGCGGTGGAGCGCAAGTAGCGAACGCTTTGTTAGGCCGCAACGATGTGCGCGGCAGTGTGTTCTGGCAGCCTTGGCTGAGGATGCCGACAGCATAGGACAGATCAGGACGTGTGGCAACAGAGGCATACATCAAGGAGCCCACCATGCTGGGAAAAACTTTGGCATCGGCGGGAGCGAGAAGATCCGCCGGAGCGGGGACTTTGGTGAGGCCATGCTGGAGAGCCATGGGTGTAGCCATAGGGTTGGCGTCACCAAGTTGAAACTTATCAGCGACACGTTGTGCATACGAGGCTTGATTGAGAACGATGTGACTGTCCTGCTGTTGGTGCACTTGAATGCCGAGATTATATTTCAAGGGACCCATGTCGCTCATCTCAAAGCGCCGAGACAGCTGATCCTTGAAAGCGGAGATGGTGTCTAGCGTGGGACCAAACAGGATGAGGTCATTGACATAGAGAATGATGCCGATGGTGTTGGCTCTGGAGTGATAGTAGATCGAGCGGTCAGAATTTGCCCAAGGAAGAACTCATGGATCTTGAGATTCCATTGGCGTGGGGCCTGTTTGAGCCCGTAGAGAGAGCGCTTGAGACGACAGACGAGATGAGCTTTGTTAGATTCCACGAAGCCCTCGGGTTGTGTCATGTAGATGGTCTCATTCAGGTCCCCGTTGAGAAAGGCGCATTTGACATACATCTGATGCAGAATCCAACGGTTAGCAGCAGCAAGAGACAGAATGACATGGATGGAGGAATACTTGGCCACTGGGGCGAAGGTGTCACTATAGTTGACGCCGATAACCTGACGGTAATCACGGGCCACGAGGCAAGCTTTGTATCGTTCAGGCTCGCCAGCACTATTGAGTTTTTTACAAAACACCCACTTGCAAGTAACGACAGGTTGGTCCGGCGGCTGTGGGACAAGATCCCATGTACCTTGTTTTTGAAGCTGATCTAATTCCTCTTGGCTGGCTTGGCGCCAAAGAACCGCATCAGGTCGACGCATGGCATCCTTGTAGTGGATGGGGTCGATGACTTGAGTGACGAGAGCACTGTCATCTTCATCATCGGACGTGTGGAACATGGCGAGTTGAAAATACGTTGGGGTAGTGCGGTTGCAGGTGGAGCGACGGAGACCAGGGATGGCAGTAGACAGCACCAGAGCATCTGGTGCTAACGATGGAAGGGATTCACCAGTGGTGTGTTCATGAGGATGCACTGGAGGAAGCACATCAGCATGTTCATCGGCGACAGGGTCAACGTTGAACTTCTGAATGGACTCGGGAGCCGTGTCCATAGGTATGGTGATGATGGGTGAAGTAGGGAGGATCCTTGTGTTGAGGAAGGTGGTTTCATCGAAGATGGGTTGTCGTGCACGGGCCACGGTTTGCGTAGCAGGATCCCAAACTCTGTAGATGTCGTTGTTGTCTTCATATCCAAGAAGGATACAGGCCTTAGACCGCGGCTCCAACTTGGAGCGAAGTTCTGGGCGTAGCCAGACGTGAGCGGTGCAGCCNCAGACAGCAGCGGAGCATCCGGTGCTGACGATGGAAGGGATTCACCAGTAGTGTGTTCATGAGGATGCACTGGAGGAAGCACATCAGCATGTTCATCGGCGACAGGGTCAACGTTGAACTTCTGAATGGGCTCGGGAGCCGTGTCCATAGGTATGGTGACGATGGGTGAAGTCGGGAGGATCCTTGTGTTGAGGAAGGTGGTTTCATCGAAGATGGGTTGTCGTGCACGGGCCACGGTTTGCGTAGCAGGATCCCAAACTCTGTAGATGTCGTTGTTGTCTTCATATCCAAGAAGGATACAGGCCTTATACCGCGGCTCCAACTTGGAGCGAAGTTCTGGGCGTAGCCAGACGTGAGCGGTGCAGCCGAAGATGCGAATGTGTTGCAGATGGGGTTTCGCACCGGTCCATGCTGCATATGGTGTATGAGTAGTACTAGGAAGTTTGACTGTGGGCAGTCGGTTGGTAATGTAGGCTGCAGTGGGGAGAGCCTCCCCCCAAAAGACGGATGGTAGTGCAGCTGTGAGAAGCATTGTCCGAGCGCATTCCAGAAGAGTCTGATTCATGTGCTCAGCCTTCCCATTTTGTTGAGGCGTGTAGGGAACGGTGCGTTGGTGTTTAATACCTTTCTGCTGGAAGAAAGAGTGGAGTGAGTGACAAATGAACTCACCGCCATTGTCAGTTCGGATTTTCTTCACGGTAAGGTTGGTTTCATTTTCAATCTGCCGCATCCAGGTCTTGATGACATCGGCGGCTTCGTTTTTGTCGCGGAGAAACTTGACCCAAACGAAATGGCTGTAGTCATCGATGATGACCAGGAAGTAGTGCTTGTTTGACAGGGAACCTTCCTTCATATAGCAAAAGTCCATGTGAAGCAGTTCCAGCTTTTGTGTTGTCGTTGTAGTTGGATGAGCCTTGAATGGTTTTTTATGTTGTTTGCCTGTCAAACAGCCGCTGCATGGTGTTGTGTCGTAAGGCTTCGTAAGTCCGGATGGGAGATCATGAACCCATTGTTGTTATGCCATGTTGTCTAGGGTGGCATAGTTGACGTGGGCAAGCCGGCGATGCCATAAGTCAGCTGTGAAAGTAGCCGAGGTAGGATGACGACTGTCAGAAGAAACAACTGCCATAAATGTGACTTCTAGTTCTTTTGTCAGCATAGCTGATGGCACCTCCTCCGAGTCGAGAATTGTCAGGTGACCAGTGCGAGTAGCAACAACTGCTAGATTCCCTTTGGTATCCAGAATCTTGCAGTTCTTGTCCAGATCAAAAATCACTCTGAAGCCGTTATCGTTGATGCGTCCGACGGATAGGAGATTAGCAGCAAGTTCGGGGACAAATAAAACCTGCCTAAAGGTGCGCGTCACCTGTTGCCCTTGAAGGGTAATAAGCACTCGCACTGTACCTTCACCGTAGGCCGGGATGAGTCGTCCATCACCCACACGAACTCCGCGAGGTTGTGCGTACTGGGTGTAGGTGGTGAACCATTCCTTTCGACAGGTCATATGCTTGGTACATCCTGAGTCAATAATCCAGGCAAGGACTCCGGCAGCGAGTAGGTACGGTCAGTTAACGGAGCACATTGCCAGTTCTTCCAGAATGGGCTTTTCAAGATTGGTTGAGGAGTCAGAACTTGCCCCGCTTGAGTCTGAAGGATGTTGTTCGAAGTCGGTTGCATCGGCTGTGAAAAAATTTAGCTGGGGAATGGAGTCATTGTCCGGGTTTTGCTTCATGTCGACGGAATTGTGACCTGTAAAACCTGAGATGAGATGGGAAAAGTCAGCCAACAGTGTTGAAAAGGCTGAGATAAAGGCTGATGGTGTCTCATCAATGAGGAGAGCATGCGAAGTGTTGCGCGTTGGCGCATTGAATCGCAGTCGTTGCTCTGGACGAGTCGGACAGTCAAATTGGATGTGTCCCTTTTTGTTGCATCGCCAACAGATGCGATCCCCTGGGTGAGCATAAGGCCTGGGAGCCTGTTGAGGATGTCCAGGTCGAGGTTGGTACGTGGCTTGAGTGCCTTGGTTGGTACTGGGACGAATGTTCCCATAGGTCTCGTATTTCTTTGTTCGTCGATCTGGACGTCCTTGATATTTGGCGTAAAGTCCGACTTCGCCACCGTTTTCTTTGATGTAGGCATCTTCGTCAAGCATGAGAGCTTGTGTTGCCTTCTCAATGGTCAACACATGTGGCTTGGCGGCTCCTGCCGCTACGGCCGCTGCTGGTCCTACTATTACTTGTACTGCTACTGCTACTGTGGGAACAGCGTTCCCAATGGCGTCTAGAGCACTCTTGACAGCAGACCCGATGAGTGCAATTTTTTCATCATCTTCCTGTCGATCGTTGTTGAAGGTTTGAAGTTGTTGGAAATGGAGGAGAGAGGGAGCCTTGGAGCAGCGAGCATGTGTGATTGGAAGGGCATCACTTGTGCTGAAGAATGGTTGTTCAATCACTCAAAATGATGGAGTACATATAGAGCTAGAGCTTGGGCAAGTCAGCCCTCTCACAAGCCACACCACTTAGCCATGGAGGCTAAGGCTCACACACTAGAATCCATCATCTCACACAAGGGAGGAAATCAGCCTAGCAATCAGGCTGACCACTCACACACGACCTAGAGAGCTAGAGAATGCTCTCATGGCACACNCCTAGTGGTCACATAACCCACAAACCCATGGAGAATCGCCATGTGTCCATGGCTAGCACACAAGGATCTCACCTCACCTAAAAAGTAAGGAAAGGTACCTTTATCCTAGTCAGTACACTCTGACAAGGCAATCCTAAGACCAAGGACATTTTTGGATATTTCTCCCATCAGGTCTTGACCCTGGACCTCTTGCCTTTTTCTTTTCTCAGGCTAAGGCATGGAGCCATCACCCATGCCCACCCAGACATCGACGGTCCATGACCCCTGAAACTTCGAAAATTCATATCTCCCAATCCGACCGTTGGATCGGCCTCAAACTTGGACCGTAGACATTTTGCCACATGATCTTTCCAATGGTGAAGTCGGATTGGTGATCGGAGCAGGCATCTGGTACTTTCCTGGAACTTGCTCCTGTGGACCTGAAATTGAGCCGGATGGCTCCCTTTCCAACAATCTCCCACTTTGCCGCAGTCAGAGTGGGCTGAGTCCACATGCCTTCATGCAGAACTCCTGCTTCTTACGGGTCACTGGCTTGGTGCAGAAATCAGCAACCTGCTTGCTCGTTGGAGTAAACTCCAGCTTGATAGCACCCTCCTGCACTATGTGCCTGATGAAGTGATATGCGATGTCAATGTGCTTGGTGCGTGCATGGTGCTCAGGATTCTTGGCGAGTGCGATTGCGCTCTGGTTGTCGACGCGCACAAGAACTGGAACTGCTGCACTCCCACTCATCTCTGCCATGAGACGTTGGAGCCAAACTGCTTCCTTGGCTCCAGAGCTGAGAGATACGTACTCAGCTTCTGTACTCGAGGTGGCCACGACCACCTGCCGCTTGCTGCACCAGCTGATGGCTCCACCATTCATGAGGAACNCAGGGTTTGAAGCCCAATCTGCGTCTGTGTAGCCGATGATGCTGTTGTCATTGCCGTTGTAGGTGATGCAAATGTTGATGGTTCCAGCAAGGTAGCGGAAGATCCGCTTCACTGCCTTCTGGTGCTCCGGTCCGGGATTAGCCATGTGCTGGCCCACAGCGCTCACAGCCTGTGCGAGGTCCGGCCTGGTTGCCACCATCAGGTACATGAGACTGCCGATGGCGCTCTGGTACTTCTGTCGCTCAGCTGCATTTGCTTCTCCATTGAAGCTCACGAGGTACTGCCGCGTATCCAGCGGTGTGCCGATGGGTTTTGCATCTACCATGCCGAACCGTTGCAAAACATCCTTGATGTAGCGGCTCTGCTGCAGCGAGAGAGAGCGTGACTTGCGGTCACGCACGATCTGGATACCGAGGAAGTATGATGCCTCCCCGAGATCAGACATCTGGAAGCGCTCCTGCATGGCTTCCTTGAACTCCTACAGTGCAGACATCATGTGGAAAGGAGGAGCATGTCATCCACATAGACAATGATGATGAGGATCTCATGCTCATGCTGCCAGCGATACACGCTGTAGTCACACTCGCTACGCTCAAATCCCATGCACTGCAACGCCGCATCCAACTTCTGGTTCCTAGCACGCGACGCTTGCTTGAGGCCGTACAGCGACTTCTGCAGCTTGCAGACCAGGTGCTCCTGGCCATCCATGACGAACGCCTCCGGCTGCTCCATGTAGATCTCCTCCTCCAAGTCACCATTCAAGAATGCCGTCTTGACATCCATGTGGTGAACCTCGAAGTCCTCAGCTGTTGCATAAGAGTGGAGCGTGCACACAGAGGCAAACTTTGCAACGGGGGAAAAAGTTTCTGTTTAGTCGATGCCCTCCTGCTGCGAGTAGCCCTTGGCGACCAGCCTCGCCTTGTACTTTTCCAGGTTACCATCTGCTCCCCGCTTCTTCTTGAAGACCCACTTGCACTCGATCACTTTACGTCCAGGTGGACGCTCAGTCAGCTCCCACGTGCCGTTGTCCAGCTGCGACTGTATCTCTTGCTGTACGGCTTGTGCCCAATCTGCTGCATCCGGTGCAGCCATGGCCTCCTTGTATGACGTTGGCTCATCTGAATCTGCTGCAACTGCAA
This sequence comes from Penium margaritaceum, assembly GCA_023375785.1. NCBI lineage: Eukaryota > Viridiplantae > Streptophyta > Zygnematophyceae > Desmidiales > Peniaceae > Penium > Penium margaritaceum. The sequence continues at coordinate 27,585 of SZWC01009440.1, forward strand.
CGTTCATCTGTTCTGGTTTCTGCAGCATCCAGAAATGGCCGCGCTCACCAGGCTTGTAACGCACCCTAAGAGGGTACCTCCGACCTGGAGCTGGAGCGTTAGCAGGCGGCTGACGCGGTGCGGCTGGCACAACTGCTTCTGCTGGTGGTGCTACATCTCCCTCCTCTGCTTCTGCCGATGAAGCTGCTGTATCTGCTGCATCAGACATGGGAGAGTAGAGTGATTCTCCCACTGTCACAGTAGAGGAAGGATCGGGAGAAACTGGGTCAGGAAGAATTTCTGCTCCCACTGTCTCGTCAGCTGCTGTTTCTGTTGCCTCTTCACACACAATGTTGGTGCCGATGACGTTGCTCTCATTGAAGACGACATCCCTGGAGATGATGACGTGGCCTGTATCCCTCTCGTAGAGGCGATACGCCTTGCTTGCCACGTCGTAGCCAATCATCAGCATCTGCGCACTCTTCGCGTCCCACTTTTGCCGCTTCTCCTTTGGCACGTGCATGTGCGCCAAGCTGCCAAACGCGCGAAGATGACCCACGCTCGGCTTCTTGCCGAACCACGCCTCGTACGGCGTCATCTGCTCCAGCGCCTTAGTTGGACTACGGTTCTTGATGTAGACCGCAGTGCTCACAGCTTCAGCCCAGAAGTCGTAGGTCAGCCGAGCCGCGTGCAGCATGGAGCGCGCCGACTCCACAATGGTACGGTTGGCGCGTTCTGCTACGCCGTTCTGCTGCGGCGAGTACGGCGCGGTACGCTGCGCCTTGATGCCAGCTGCTGCGAGGTAGTCCTGGAACTCCTTGCTTAGGTATTCTCCA
>SZWC01009440.1:29969-44758 GCA_023375785.1 Penium margaritaceum
TACGTCGCTGGTACAGCTGCAGAAGAACCCGCATCAGCTGCACCCTTTTGCGGCGTCTTCCCCGCCACCACCTGCGCTGCGGTGATGCCTTTTGCCTGTGGAACTGGAGCCGGCTCGTCGCCGTTCACCACCTCCCACAAGCCCCTCTCCTCCAAAAGGAGGCGGGTACGGATCTTCCAAAACGTGAAGTTGGCGCGTCCCTCCAGCCTCTCCAAAGGCTGGGCTGCTGTCACAACGCCAGCTGCTGCCATTTTGAGCCTTGGTGATGCTGAGCGCTGCCCTTGGATGGCGGCGCTACCCCTGCTTCTGCTGCTGCTTCTGCCAGAAATCTGTCTGACAGAAAATGGACTGTAGATGCCAGAAGACTGGGAATTTTAAAAAACTGAGCCCCCCACTGGAAACTTCAGCTCAAAACCTTTCAGATCGACCCATAAAACAGGGTCATCAACAGGGGATTTCAAAAGATATGCCCTCTTGAAAACAGGGTATGCTTCTGCTCCTACTCCAACTCAGGCCAGCCAGCTTGTAAACGGAGTTTATCCCAAACGAATCGATGGAATGCAAATATTTTTGCACCAATGGAAAGCTTTGGAAAAATACTACAAATCGCATGTGCCACTTTTTAAATTTGACAAAGAAACGAGAGAGTTATGGTCATCACAAGGCGACAGTCTTACTCATAGAGAAGAGTGTAGCCCTGGCCGACCTCGTTTAGAGCATAACTCTCAATCTGACCGTTGGATCTTTGAGATCTTGGGCTCGTTGGAAAGCTTGTTTTCTGAACTTGAAGATCCAGTGGTTGATTGTCAAATTTGGTGAAGGTTTGACCCCACCCCGTCACTCTCAAAGTGACGGCCTGTGCTGGCTAAAAGTGGCAGAACTTGGCTCTGATACCAAATGTTGGAAATGGAGGAGAGAGGGAGCCTTGGAGCAGCGAGCATGTGTGATTGGAAGGGCATCACTTGTGCTGAAGAATGGTTGTTCAATCACTCAAAATGATGGAGTACATATAGAGCTAGAGCTTGGGCAAGTCAGCCCTCTCACAAGCCACACCACTTAGCCATGGAGGCTAAGGCTCACACACTAGAATCCATAATCTCACACAAGGGAGGAAATCAGCCTAGCAATCAGGCTGACCACTCACACACGACCTAGAGAGCTAGAGAATGCTCTCATGGCACACTCCTAGTGGTCACATAACCCACAAACCCATGGAGAATCGCCATGTGTCCATGGCTAGCACACAAGGATCTCACCTCACCTAAAAAGTAAGGAGAGGTACCTTTATCCTAGTCAGCACACTCTGACAAGGCAATCCTAAGACCAAGGACCTTTTTGGATATTTCTCCCATCAGGTCTTGACCCTGGACCTCTTGCCTTTTTCTTTTCTCAGGCTAAGGCATGGAGCCATCACCCATGCCCACCCAGACATCGACGGTCCATGACCCCCGAAACTTCGAAAATTCATATCTCCCAATCCGACCGTTGGATCGGCCTCAAACTTGGACCGTAGACATTTTGCCACATGATCTTTCCAATGGTGAAGTCGGATTGGTGATCGGAGCAGGCATCTAGTACTTTTCTAGAACTTGCTCCTGTGGACCTGAAATTGAGTCGGATGGCTCCCGTTCCAACAAAAGTCGCTTCACTGTGTGTTGAAAACGTGTAGGAAGACTCTGAAACAAGGTCTGAACAAGCATTCTTTCAGAGATAACTTCACCCAAGGCTGTGATGTGACTGGAGAGATCTTTCAGATGACTGATATGATCCTCAAGCCGAGTGTGTTCCTCCATTTTTTGAGTGTGAAACTCTTTGAGTAGATGACCCAGCTCATCGTCGCTGATCTTGTGATAACGTCGCTCGAGGGCTCGCCAAGCAGTTCTTGGACAGAGGTCCACATTGTCGTCACGAATGAGAAATTTGAGCCGCTCTTCCAGTTGCATAGCCAGGATTGCAAAAGCTTGGTCGCACCGCCTTTTATGACTCTTTTTCTCCGCGGCAGAGGCCTTAGCATCCACAACTTCTGTAGGTGGGTCGGTGACCACCCCCCATAGTCCTTTGTTCATGAATACCATTTTCATGTTGAACGCAAAAGATTGATAGTCATCACCGTTGAAGATTGGTATCTTGAAATGATCATGATGGCCGCTTCCTATGAGTAACGCCATGGCGACGACTGCTCCTGGTGAAGGCACCTCCTGCTCTATTACCAAATGGGAGAATTAGCACTTCTCCAGGATCAGAGGGGTCTCAGGAGATACAACAAATCGAGCAACTGTGACTGAAATGTTCTGTGTTGTACACACTACAACTGTACGCTGTAAAGTATCACTTTCAGTTACACACTGACGATTCAAGAAGTTACACAGAAGTCAGAAGTACACGGCTCGTCTCTTGAGGTTTCCAACGATATGCTATACTTGCAAAATGGTGCAGTACAGACGAAGCAAACTACAAATGAAACTACTACCTATTTGTACTAGTCTAGTGGCCAGGAAATACAAAGAGCAAGCAAAATGCACGAACTTGGTTTGTCCGGTCTGCTTGTGCCTTCCTTGAGCGTCCCGGGCGCCGGTCGGTGTCCCCAGGCACTGAGCGACCGAGGTTGGCGGATGCCCAGCGCCCTCGGTGCGATCCACAGACGAGATCGTCCTGATCTGCGGGAGGTCCTCTGCTCCCGTCGATGTTCTCGCTCCTCGGGTGAAGAGGAGCTCATGCTCGCACTCTCGATCCCGCGACGGCTGCGATCGCTCCATCGTCTGCGCGATGCTCTCTGATCCATCGATCCATTGTTTATAAAGATCCCGCAGCTCCGTTCTCTCGATCCGATGTCTCGATCGAAGCCCGTCCATCTGCTCCGATCTTTGGTCCGTGTTTCCGCTGCTCCACCGCTCGCCACGTCAGCAGCTATCGTATCGGGAGGAGCTCACGCTCGCACTCTCGTACTTGCACTCGGTCCTCACCGAGGCCATAACCTGTACTTCCGCAAATCACACCAAAACTTAAGGTGGCCGTCCGAAGTATCTTGGCAGATCAGTAGGAGGTTGCGGCAGGCCCTCGTACCGGGTTAGACTCCCGGACGACGGTAACTGACCCCGCCATCGGTAGAGCAGAGTCCAGTAGAGTAGAGTCCGGTAGAGTAGGCAGAGGGGTGGGGAAGAGAGTGGCGACCTCTCCCCCAGCCCTCTTGCCTTTTTTTTTCAAGTGCCCATGCCGAGCACAAAGTAGGACGCTTGTGAGATAGTGACATAATCTATGTCACTTTTCTCCTTTTGCCCATATCTCCAGATCGAACCGTCCAAATTGGCTGAAATTTGGACAGTGGACGGCTGACGAGGAGATCTGTCCATTGGTCTCACCCGATCAGGAATCGGCCTTGTAGTGACGAAGATCCGGATTGCCCATCAACTCTTGGAACCTGTGTGACAAGACTCTCCTTTGGATAGGAGATCTTGATGTCCTTGTTCTTGACCATCATGGCCTCCTCCTCCGTGAAGATGACAGTCATGTTGTGGTCCGCGATTTTGGACACCGACAGGAGATTCACCGCAAAAGATGCATGTAGACGACGTTCTCCAGCTGGAAGTTTTTTTTAGCACCGTTCACGTTGATGCTAATCAACTTATCTCCCTTGGCTTGCGCATGGACAAGGCTGCCATTGGCACACCAAAAGTGATGTTCATCATCCCCAATGGAAATGAACCCATCCTTCTCCCTTGAAGAGTGGTCGTTCGTGCCAGAGTCAAGCTCGTAGGCTCCACGCTTGAGCAGTGCCGCTCTCTTGGTCGTCGGCATGCTCTCAGCCATCATGTTTATCAACTCCTTACCCTTTCCGTTGTTTTCATATCTACCACCATGATCTCCGTCTTTCTTCTTTGGTGCCCTGCACTCCCGTGCCCAATGCCTAGACTTGCCACAGTTATGGCACTTCCTAGGACGCTTTGAACCCTTTCCACCGCCACCATTGCATTTTCCTCCACCGCCACCGCTTCCGTTGCTACTCTGACCAGAAGAGGAGTTGTTTCCATGACCACCATACTGTGCAGCAGAGGCTGAAATATTAGCCTCACTACCGGTACGATGCATGGCCTCGTTGCGCACGTACTCAGACACTACCTCATACGTCTAATCTGCCTCTTTCTTGTTGGATCTGGAGGAGAGAGGGAGCCTTGGAGCAGCAAGCATGTGGGACTGAAAGGGCATCACTTGTGCTGAAGAATGGTTGTTCAATCACTCAAAATGATGGAGTACATATAGAGCAAGAGCTTGGGCAAGTCAGCCCTCTCAAAATCCACACCACTTAGCCATGGAGGCTAAGGCTCACACACTAGAGTCCACAATCTCACACAAGGGAGGAAATCAGCCTAACAATCAGAATGACCAATCACACACGACCTAGAGAGCTAGAGAATGCTCTCATGGCACACTCCTTGTGGTTATATCACCCACAAACCCATGGAGAATCGCCATGTAGTCATGGCTAGCACACAAGGATCTCACCTCACCTAAAAAGTAAGGAGAGGTACCTTTATCCTAGTCAGCACACTCTGACAAGGCAATCCTAAGACCAAGGACCTTTTTGGATATTTCTCCCATCAGGTCTTGATCTGGTCCTGACCCTGGACCTCTTGCCTTTTTCTTTTCTCAGGCTAAGGCATGGAGCCATCACCCATGGCCACCCAGACATCGGCGGTCCATGACCCCCGAAACTTCGAAAATTCATATCTCCCAATCCGACCGTTGGATCGGCCTGAAACTTGGATAGTAGANGTGTCCATGGCTAGCACACAAGGATCTCACCTCACCTAAAAAGTAAGGAGAGGTACCTTTATCCTAGTCAGCACACTCTGACAAGGCAATCCTAAGACCAAGGACCTTTTTGGATATTTCTCCCATCAGGTCTTGATCTGGTCCTGACCCTGGACCTCTTGCCTTTTTCTTTTCTCAGGCTAAGGCATGGAGCCATCACCCATGGCCACCCAGACATCGGCGGTCCATGACCCCCGAAACTTCGAAAATTCATATCTCCCAATCCGACCGTTGGATCGGCCTGAAACTTGGATAGTAGATAATTTGCCACCTTTCCAATGGTGAAGACGGATCGACAATCAGAGCAGGTATCTGGAATTTTCCTGGAACTTGCTCCTGTGGACCTGAAACTGAGCCGGATGGCTCCTTTCCCAACATTTCTAACCGCCAAAGACGGTGATCAGAGGTCCCCTGCTTTCGGGTAGCGCCATGAGGAGGATCATGGCCTGTATGTTGGTGTCGATTTCCCAGTTCATTTGGATCACCTGCTGCAGCAGTCCTTCAAATTGCAATAAGAAGTCCGGAATCGACTCTCCCTCTCTCACCCTCATCAAAATCAGTTTTTGAAGGATGAAGAGGTGATTTGCAAGAGTCGTTGATTGGTGTATATTTGCAAGCTTCTCATAAGCCTTTGATGCATATGTGATACCTTGGAGGTGAACATGCTATGACTCATGCACTTATGTCACAAGAATCGCAAGCGCCGTGTCATTTTTGACACTCCACGCTTCATATCAAGCATCTGTTTTTGGAGGTTCAACCTCTTCTCCAAGGAACTTCTTCAAGTAGCCACGCACCCTCATGACAATCTCAAATAGCCAATTTCACAAGGGAAAACCTATCCCTGTGAATTTGACATCCCACTATTGACCTGCTCAAGAGTGAGCGTTGTGGGTGTCATCAAACGTTTTCTCTAATTCTTTGCTTCTCTACTTTGTTCAGGCTAATGTAGGATGATGTAGGCTATTGTGTGCTACCAATTTAGATGGTGCAGATCCATTGCTTACCCTTTAGCCGTTGATCACGTGTAAACAGAGAAGGATGCACACTAGCGAACCCACGGTCGTGCCTCCAAGGGTAGAGCTTATCCTGATTAGGACCCAAGGATCGTACCTTCGAGGACAGAGCTTATTCTTGGCCCTTGTTTGATAAGTGCCAGCACCCGTCGTTGGAGCTGATGGAGCAGATGGAGCAGATGGAGCTGATGGAGCTGATGCGCGTTGAAAGACAGAAAGGGTGAGAGAGTATGCAGAAGCGTGCCTTACAACTAGTTAGTGTGGGGTCCATAACCCTTTGTCAACCTGCCTGAGGCGACGGTCTAGAAAATGGGGTTTGATACAATGGGTCATGTCGACCGCTCTTGGTATTGCAACCAAGAGGTGATATCATCCTCAAAGCCAAGGTTCCACACTGAGCAGTTCATGGGAATCACTTCCTTGTACTGTGTCTGTAGGACCTGGTCACTTTCGCGCGAGGAGCTAACTCCTGGGGCTTAGACCAACCAATGCTTCTATAGTATCTACCTCTGGTGGACAACTCTGTGCGGAGTCTCAAAGGTAAGAACTATACTCAATGACAGGAAGCTGATAGGTTCTTATAGTCCTAGAGCCAGCCTCTAGCCTCGGCGCGTAGTGGTTCCTTGGATGAACCACTTTGGGGGAAATCTGGATTGCATCATTCCCCCTGCCTACATGGTACTCCCTGTGACCGCCAAGTGACACCAGCCACCAAGAAGGACCTTGGAATGTTCTAAGATGTCTCTTACAACTTTCCTATCACCCTTTTGGTGACAAAGAAAATTAGCCACTTGAGTGGGATTTGACACAGTGACCTCTCACTCCACAGACTAACTGTAGAACATTTAAGCCACAACGAGTTGTCCTAGGTAGTGTTTTCTGACTATACTATCTACTTTAGATCAAGTGGACTTGGTCCAAAGGATCAGTGCATGCCTTTTCCCTCCTGTGCTTGTCCAAATGTCAGCTATGGACAAGGAGCATATCCGGTCAACAGTAGTTCCAAGGGCAAAGCTATCCTAGGCCCTTGTTTGTTAAGTACTAGTTTCTGCCATTAGAGCTGAAGGAGCACATGGAGCACATGCAACTGATACACGCTGCAAAACAAAATAGGATAAGAAAGCATGTAAAAGAATGCCTTTTTACTAGAAACTGTGGACCTATAACCCGTTTTTAACTTAAAATGAGATGACGGAGTAGAGAACAAGGTCAATATAATACCACTTGCTATCCACTTTTAGTATTTTAACTACGAGAGGATATTACTCTTAGAATCACTGTTCCAAACTGAGTACTTCATAAGAATCACTTCCTTACACTGTGTCCTTCGCAGTAGATAGCCTTCTTCAGTATCTACCAAGGTAGATACCTTTGATATACAATTATGGGAAGAGTCTCAAAGAAAAGAATTATAATGAATCACAGGGAAGTAATAGGTACTTATGGTCCTAGAGCAAGCCTCTAGCCTAGGCACGTAAAGGCCTTTTTAGCAGCAATCTAGATTACATCATCCCCCTTACCTATATGAGGCACTCTATGACATTAAGTGGTGCAAGCAACCATGAAGGACCTTGGAATGTTATGAGATATCTCTGACAAACGTCTTGTGTCCCTTTTGGTCACAAAGAAAATTAGTCACTCTGGCAGGATTTGATCCAAAGACCTCTCACCAGAGAGACTAATTCTAGAACATCTCATCTACAAGGCGTTGTCCTAGGTAGTATTTGCTGGCAATACTATTAGTTTAGACTAAAGGAATTTGCTCCAAAAGAGCCTTACATGCCTTGTTTATCAGGACGAGACTTGAAAGACTTATTTCAAGAGAGCAGTATATACTAGTATTTCTTCTACCTGTCCAAAAGTCAGGTATGGACAAGGGATTTATCACATCAATGCTTGTAACTCACATACTGAAGATGTGGATTTGAGAGTGTATTGACAAGTAGACTCTAAGTGTTGGGAAAGGAGCCATCCGGCTCAGTTTCAAGTCCACGGGAGCAAGTTCCAGGAAACTACCAAATGCCTACTCTGATTGTCAATTCGACTTCAACATTGGAAAGTTCAGATGGCAAATTATCTACCGTCCAAGTTTCAGGCCGATCCAATGGTCGGATTGGGATATATGAATTTTCGAAGTTTCTGGGGTCATGGACCGCCGATGTCTCGGTGGCCATGGGTAATGGCTCCATGCCTTAGCCTGAGAAAAGAAAAAGGCAAGAGGTCCAGGGTCAAGACCTGATGGGAGAAATATCCAAAAAGGTCCTTCGTCTTAGGATTGCCTTGTCAGAGTGTGCTGACTAGGATCCTGTCAAGGTACCTCCCTTACTTTTTAGGTGAGGANGGTCGGATTGGGATATATGAATTTTCGAAGTTTCTGGGGTCATGGACCGCCGATGTCTCGGTGGCCATGGGTAATGGCTCCATGCCTTAGCCTGAGAAAAGAAAAAGGCAAGAGGTCCAGGGTCAAGACCTGATGGGAGAAATATCCAAAAAGGTCCTTCGTCTTAGGATTGCCTTGTCAGAGTGTGCTGACTAGGATCCTGTCAAGGTACCTCCCTTACTTTTTAGGTGAGGAAAGATCCTTGTGTGCTAGCATGGATAAATGGCAATTCTCCGTGGATTTGTGGGTGATGTGACCACTAGGAGTGTGCCATGAGAGCATTCTCAAGCTCTCTAGGTCGTGTGTGACTGGTCAGCCTGATTGTTAGGCTGATTTCCTCCCTTGTGTGAGATTATTGACTCTAGTGTGTGAGCCTTAGCCTCCATGGCTAAGTGGTGTGGCTTGTGAGAGGGCTGACTTGCCCAAGCTCTAGCTCTATATGTACTCCATCATTTTGAGTGATTCAACAACCATTCTTCAGCACAAGTGATGCCCTTTCAGCCCCACATGCTCGCTGCTCCAAAGCTCCCTCTCTCCTCCAGATCCAACATTTGGAATAAGAGCTAGATTATACCAGATTCAGCCAGCACAGGCCGTTACTTTGAGAGTGACAGGTTAGGGTCAAACCTTGACCAAATTTGACGATCGACCACTGGATCTTCAATTTCCCAAAACAAGCTTTGCAACGCGTCCAAGATCACGAAGTTCCAACAGTCGGATTGAGAGTTATGCTCAAAACGAGATTGGCTAGGGCTACACTCTTCTCTTTGAGTAACACTGTCGCCTTGTGATGACCATAACTCTCTCGTTTCTTTGTCAAATTTAAAAACTGGCACATGCGAATTGTAGTATGTTTCCTAAGCTTTCCATTGGTGCAGAAATATTTGCATTCCATCAATTCGTTTGGGAGAAACGCCATTTACAAGCTGGCTAGTCTGAGTTGGAATAGGAGCAGAAGCATATCCTGTTTTCAAGAGGGCATATCTTTCAAACTCCCCTATTGATGACCCTGTTTTATGGGTCGATCTGAAAGAATTTGAGCTGAATGTTCCAGTGGTGGGCTCCATTTTTCCAAATTCCATTTTTCTGTCAGACAGATTTCTGGCAGAAGCAGCAGCAGAAGCAGGGGTACTGCCACCATCCAAGGACAGCGCTGAGCATCACCAAGGCTCAAAATGGCAGCACCTGGCGTTGTGACAGTAGCCTAGGATTTGGAAAGGCTGGAGGGACGCGCCAACATGTTTTGGAAGATCCGTACCTGCCTCCTTTTGGAGGAGAGGGGCTTGTGGGAGGTGGTGAGCGGCGACAAGCCGGCTCCAGTTCCACAGGCAAAAGGAATCACCGTAGCGCAGGTGGTGGCGGAAAAGACGCCACAAAAGGATGCGGCTGATGCGCGTTCTTCTGTAGGTGTACCAGCGGCATATGAAAAGTGGAAGAAGAAGGACAGGCAGGCCTACAGGTTGCTTAACACCATCTCCAATCTCCCACATCTTCAGTATGTGAGTGACAATGCTACTGCAAAGGAGGAGTGGGACACGTTGTGCGAGAAGTATGAGAGCAAGGAACCTACATTCCTCATGCGTTTGGAGAAAAAGATGATGGCGGTGAAAATGCAGGGTGGTGAAGGGATGGAGGCGTACCTGGACAGGGCAAAGGAGCTGGCAAAGCAGCTGAGAGCGGCCGGCAACCCTGTAGATGAGACGCGCTTCATCCTCCTCTTGGAAAGGGGACTCCCAACTAGCTAGGATACGTGCAAGAAACGCTGGAGTGCCAGCCAACTCTCGACCTCGACTTCATTTGCACACACCTGTTGTAGGTGGAATTGCGTCGCAATACAGCAAAGCGCAATGGCGGCGGTAGGAGTGAAGCAGCTTTTGTGGCCACGAGTTCACGAAACCAGCACCAGTAGTAGCAGTCTGGGTAGTAGAGAGGCAAAAAGAAAGAGAGACACTACAAAAAGGTGTATTTCAAGCTCAAGAGGGACCAGAAGTAGCAGCAGCAGCAGCAGTCATCGTAGTAGCAGTAGCAAAAGCAGCAGCAGCAGTCACAGCAACGTCAGCAGCAGCAGAAGCAAAACCAGGCTGGTGTGCGCCACTATGGCAACATGAATGTGGCCAAGGAGGTATGCGACCGTCTCTTCATGGCGAAGTCTGACATGTCGCAGGTGGAGAAGGCGGATCTCGCATGGTACAAGGACTCAGGGTGTACCAAGAGCCTCACACATCACAAGGAGTGGTTTACGCAGCTACTGTCCATCCTTCTCCGTCCTATCGCTATGGGTGATGATCGGGTGGTGTATGCTGAGGGGATTGGGATTGTGGAGATGTGGTTGGAGACCCCACGTGGCATTGAAGTGGGAGTGTTCTATGGCGTGCTGTATACACCTGATGTTGCATTCAACCTCCTCTCAGTCTCCTCTCTTATAAATACAGGAATGCGCGTCGTCTTCCATGATGACTATGACTATACAGAATTTGTTTCCAAATTCTCAGTCTGCTGGCATCTACAGTCCATTTTCTGACAGATTTTTGGCAGAAGCAGTAGCAGAAGCAGGGATAGCACCGCCACCCAAGGGCAGCGTTGAGCATCACCAAAGCTCACAATGGTAGCAGTAGGCATGGTAACAGCAGCCCAACCCTTGAAGAAGCTGGAAGGACGCGCCAACTTCATGTCTTGGAAGATCCGTACCCGCCTCCTTTCGGAGACGAGGGGCTTGTGGGAGGTGGTGAGCGGCAATAAGCGTGCTCCGCCTCCACAGGCAAAAGACATCATCGCAGCTNGAATGCGCGTCGTCTTCCATGATGACTATGACTATACAGAATTTGTTTCCAAATTCTCAGTCTGCTGGCATCTACAGTCCATTTTCTGACAGATTTTTGGCAGAAGCAGTAGCAGAAGCAGGGATAGCACCGCCACCCAAGGGCAGCGTTGAGCATCACCAAAGCTCACAATGGTAGCAGTAGGCATGGTAACAGCAGCCCAACCCTTGAAGAAGCTGGAAGGACGCGCCAACTTCATGTCTTGGAAGATCCGTACCCGCCTCCTTTCGGAGACGAGGGGCTTGTGGGAGGTGGTGAGCGGCAATAAGCGTGCTCCGCCTCCACAGGCAAAAGACATCATCGCAGCTGNGCGTCGTCTTCCATGATGACTATGACTATACAGAATTTGTTTCCAAATTCTCAGTCTGCTGGCATCTACAGTCCATTTTCTGACAGATTTTTGGCAGAAGCAGTAGCAGAAGCAGGGATAGCACCGCCACCCAAGGGCAGCGTTGAGCATCACCAAAGCTCACAATGGTAGCAGTAGGCATGGTAACAGCAGCCCAACCCTTGAAGAAGCTGGAAGGACGCGCCAACTTCATGTCTTGGAAGATCCGTACCCGCCTCCTTTCGGAGACGAGGGGCTTGTGGGAGGTGGTGAGCGGCAATAAGCGTGCTCCGCCTCCACAGGCAAAAGACATCATCGCAGCTGAGGTGGTGGCGGGGAAGACGCCGCAGAAAGGTGCAGGAGATGCAAGTTCATCTACAACTGCAGCGGCGGCATATGAGGAGTGGAAGAAGAAGGACAGGCAGGCCTACACGCTGCTTGTCAACACCATCTCCAACGAGCATCTTCAGTACGTGAGTGACAAGGCTACTGCAAAAGAGGGGTGGGACATGTTGTACAAGAAGTATGAGAGCAAGGAGACTGCATTCCTCATGCTTTTGGAGGAGAAGATGATGGCGTTGAAAATGCATGGTGGCGAAAGGATGGAGGCATACTTGGACAGGGCAAAGGAGGTTGCGAAGCAGCTGAATGCGGCCGACAACCCTGTAGAAGACACGCGCTTCGTCCTCCTCTTGCCGAGGGGACTTCCAACCAGCTACGACACGGTGCGAGAGACGCTGGAGTGCCAGTCCACCCTCGACCTCGACTTCATCTACACACACCTGGTATAGGTGGAATTGTGTCGCAATGTAGCAAAGCACAATGGCGGCGGCAGCACTGAAGCAGCTTTTGTAGCCACGAGCTCATGCAACCAGTAGCAGCAGCAGCAGTCTGGACAGCAAAGAGGCAAGAAGAAGGGCAATTGCTACTATTGCCAAAAGGAGGGGCACTACAAGAAAGAGTGATTCAAGTTCAAGAGGGGCCAGAAGGAGCAGCAGTAGCAGCAGCAAAAGCAATAGTCTCCACAGTAGCAGCAGCTGCAGTCAAAACAGCGTCAGCAGCAGCAGCAAAACCAGGCTAGTGTGTGCCACATTGGCAACATGAATATGGCCAAGGAGGTGCGCGACCGTCTCTTCATGGCAAAGTCTGACACGTCGCAGGTGGAGAAGGCGGATCTCGCATGGTACAAGAGCCTGACACATCACAAGGAGTGGTTTACGCAGCTGCTGTCCATCCCTCACCGTCCTATCGCTCTGGGTGATGATCGGGTGGTGTATGCTAAGGGGATTGAGATTGTGGAGATGTCGTTGGAGACCCCGTGTGGCATTGAAGTGGGAGTGTTCCATGGCGTGCTGTACGTACCTAATGCTGCGTTCAATCTTCTCTCGGTGTCCTCTCTCACCAACACAGGATTGCGAGTCGTCTTTGACGACGACTATGGCTACATCCTCTACAAGGAAACATGAGAGGAGTTGGCCAGGTCAGTGAAGGAAGGCGACATGTACTGCCTGCTGGGGGCGACCAAGATCACGCGCGAGCAGAGTCTTGCAGCAGTGGTGCAGCCCACAGATGGCAAAATCTGGCATGCGCGCTACGACCACATCGGCATGCGCGCCTTGCAGGAACTTCAAACGAAGTAGATGGTGCGTGACATGCCCACCATCTCCAACTTTGAGAAGTAGCTGTGCATCGGCTGTTTAAAAGGGAAGCTGCATCGTGTTGCATTATCTGGAGCAGGGAAGCGTACAAAGGAGGTACTGGAGCTGGTCCACACAGACTTGTGTGGCCCGATCCAGACCCAGTGCTTTGGAGGCTCTAGGTATTTTCTAACCTTCATTGATGATTTCAGTTGTTACACTGTTGTGTACTTCCTTGCTTCCAAGGACCAGTGCTTTGACAGGTTCAAGGAGTTAAAGGCAATGGTGGAAAACCAAACTGGCAAGAAGATCAAGGCACTGCGCAGCGATTGCGAAAGAGAGTACGTGAGCAAGGAGTTCCAGGACTACCTCGCAGCAGCTGGGATCAAGGCGCAATGCATTGCGCCGTACTCGCCGTAGCAGATCAGTGTAGCAGAACGCGCCAATCACACTATCGTTGAGTCGGTGCGCTCCATGCTTCATGCGGCTCGGCTGACCTACGACTTTTGGACCGAAGCAGTGAGCACTGCGGTGTACATCAAGAACCGCAGTCCAACTAAGGCCCTAGAGCAGATGACGCCTTACGAGTGTTGGGAAAGGAGCCATCCGGCTCAGTTTCGGGTCCACAAGAGCAAGTTCCAGGAAAGTACCAGATGCCTGCTCCGATCGCCAATCCGACTTCACCATTGGAAAGATCATGTGGCAAAATGTCTACGGTCCAAGTTTCAGCCCGATCCAACAGTCGGATTGGGAGATATCAATTTTCGAAGTTTCGGGGGTCATGGACCGTCGATGTCTGGGTGGGCATGGGTGATGGCTCCATGCCTTAGCCTGAGAAAAGAAAAAAGGCAAGAGGTCCAGGGTCAAGACCTGATGGGAGAAAAATCCAAAAAGGTCCTTGGTCTTAGGATTGCCTTGTCAGAGTGTGCTGACTAGGATAAAGGTACCTCTCCTTACTTTTTAGGTGAGGTGAGATCCTTGTGTGCTAGCCATGGACACATGGCGATTCTCCATGGGTTTGTGGGTTATGTGACCACTAGGAGTGTGCCATGAGAGCATTCTCTAGCTCTCTAGGTCGTGTGTGAGTGGTCAGCCTGATTGCTAGGCTGATTTCCTCCCTTGTGTGAGATTATGGATTCTAGTGTGTGAGCCTTAGCCTCCATGGCTAAGTGGTGTGGCTTGTGAGAGGGCTGACTTGCCCAAGCTCTAGCTCTATATGTACTCCATCATTTTGAGTGATTGAACAACCATTCTTCAGCACAAGTGATGCCCTTTCAGTCCCACATGCTCGCTGCTCCAAGGCTCCCTCTCTCCTCCAGATCCAACATTTGGTATCAGAGCCAAGTTCTGCCACTTTTAGCCAGCACAGGCCGTCACTTTGAGAGTGACGGGTTGGGGTGAAACCTTCACCAAATTTGACGATCGACCACTGGATCTTCAAGTTCAGAAGACAAGCTTTCCAACGAGCCCAAGATCGCGAAGATCCAACGGTCGGATTGAGAGTTATGCTCAAAACGAGGTCGGCCAGGGCTACACTCTTCTCTATGAGTAAGACTGTCGCCTTGTGATGACCATAACTCTCTCGTTTCTTTGTCAAATTTAAAAAGTGGCACATGCGAATTGTAGTATTTTTCCTAAGCTTTCCATTGGTGCAAAAATATTTGCATTCCATCGATTCGTTTGGGAGAAACGCCGTTTACAAGCTGGCTGGCCTGAGTTGGAGTAGGAGCAGAAGCATACCCTGTTTTCAAGAGGGCATATCTTTTGAAATCCCCTGTTGATGACCCTGTTTTATGGGTC
>SZWC01009440.1:56030-74948 GCA_023375785.1 Penium margaritaceum
GAACACTCCCACTTCAATGCCACGTGGGGTCTCCAACCACATCTCCACAATCCCAATCCCCTCAGCATACACCATACGATCATCACCCAAAGCGATAGGACGGGGAGGGATGGACAGCAACTGCGTAAACCACTCCCTGTGGTGCGTCAGACTCTTGGTACACCCAGAGTCTTTGTACCACGCCAGATCCGCCTTCTCCTCCTGCGACATGTCAGACTTCGCCATGAAGAGGCGGTCGTGCACCTCCTTGGCCACGTTCATGTTGCCAAAATGGCGCACACTGGTTTGGTTCTGCTGCTGCTGCTGCTGGTGCTGCTGACGTTGCTGTGACTGCTGCTGCTGTTGCTTTGGAGATTGCTGCTTTTGCTGCTGCTGCTGCTCCTTCTGGTCCCTCTTGAACTTGAAGCACTCTTTCTTGTAGTGCCCCTCTTTCTGGCAATAATGGCACTTGCCCTTCTTCTTGCCTCTCTGCTGCCCGGACTGCTGCTGCTGCTGGTTGCGTGAGCCCATCGCCATGAAAGCTGCTTCACTGCTGCTGTTGCCATTGCGCTTTGCTGCATTGCGACGCAATTCCACCTGCACCAGATGTGTGCAGATGAAGTCGAGGTCGAGAGTTGGCTGGCTCTCCAGCGTCTCTCGCACCGTGTCGTAGCTGGTTGGGAGTCCTCTCAGCAAGAGGAGGATGAAGCGCGTCTCTTCCACAGGGTTGCCGGCCGCTCTCAGCTGCTTCGCCAGCTCCTTGGCCCTGTCCACATACGCCTCCATCCCTTCACCACCCTGCATTTTCAGCGCAATCATCTTTTCCTCCAGAAGCATGAGGAATGCAGGATCCTTGCTCTCATACTTCTTGCACAATGTGTCCCACCCCTCGTTTGCAGTAGCCTTGTCACTCACGTATTGAAGATGCGGGTTGGAGATGGTGTTGACAAGCAACCTATAGGCCTGCCTGTCCTTCTTCTTCCACTCCTCATACGTCGCTGGTACAGCTGCAGAAGAACCCGCATCAGCTGCACCCTTTTGCGGCGTCTTCCCCGCCACCACCTGCGCTGCGGTGATGCCTTTTGCCTGTGGAATTGGAGCCGGCTCATCGCCGCTCACCACCTCCCACAAGCCCCTCTCCTCCAAAAGGAGGCGGGTACGGATCTTCCAAAACGTGAAGTTGGCGCGTCCCTCCAGCCTCTCCAAAGGCTGGGCTGCTGTCACAACGCCAGCTGCTGCCATTTTGAGCCTTAGTGATGCCCAGCGCTGCCCTTGGATGGCGGCGCTACCCCTGCTTCTGCTGCTGCTTCTGCCAGAAATCTGTCTGACAGAAAATGGACTGTAGATGCCAGAAGCGTGGGCTGAGTCCAGCACTCGAAAATTCAGCTCAAAACCTTTCAGATCGACCCATAAAACAGGGTCATCAACATGGGATTTCAAAAGATATGCCCTCTTGAAAACAGGGTATGCTTCTGCTCCTACTCCAACTCAGGCCAGCCAGCTTGTAAACGGCGTTTCTCCCAAACGAATCAATGGAATGCAAATATTTTTCCACCAATGGAAAGCTTAGGAAAAATACTACAATTCGCATGTGCCACTTTTTAAATTTGACAAAGAAACAAGAGTGTTATGGTCATCACAAGGCGACAGTCTTACTCATAGAGAAGAGTGTAGCCCTGGCCGATCTTGTTTTGAGCATAACTCTCAATCTCACTGTTAGATCTTCGTGATCTTGGGCTCGTTAGAAAGCTTGTCTTCTGAACTTGAAGATCCTGTGGTCGATTGTCAAATTGAGTGAAGGTTTCACCCGAACCCGTCATTCTCAAAGTGACGGCCTGTGCTGGCTAAAAGTGGCAGAACTTGGCTCTGATACCAAATGTTGGAAATGGAGGGGAGAGGGAGCCTTGGAGCAGCAAGCATGTGTGATTGGAAGGGCATCACTTGTGCTGAATAATGGTTGTTCAATCACTCAAAATGATGGAGTACATATAGAGCTAGAGCTTGGACAAGTCAGCCCTCTCACAAGCCACACCACTTAGTCATGGAGGCTAAGGCTCACACACTAGAATCCATAATCTCACACAAGGGAGGAAATCAGCCTAGCAATCAGGCTGACCACTCNTCCCAATCCGACCGTTGGATCGGGCTGAAACTTGGACCGTAGACATTTTGCCACATGATCTTTCCAATGGTGAAGTCGGATTGGCAATCGGAGCAGGCATCTGGTACTTTCCTGGAACTTGCTCTTGTGGACCCGAAACTGAGCCGGATGGCTCCTTTCCCAACAGTATGACGTTGGCTCATCTGAATCTGCTACAACTGCGACATTCATCTATTCTTGTTTCTACAGCATCCAGAAATGGCCGCGCTCACCAGGCTTGTAATGCATCCTGAGAGGGTACTTGCGACCTGGTGCTGGAGTGTTAGCGGGCGGCTGGCGCGGTGCTGCTGGCACAACTACTGCTACTGGTGGTGCTTCATCTCCCTTCTCTGCTTCTGCCGATGAGGCTGCTATATCTGCTGCATCAGACATGGGAGAGTAGAGTGATTCTCCCACTGTCACAGTAGAGGAAGGATCGGGAGAGACTGGATCAGGAAGGATTTTTGCTCCCACTACCTCGTCAGCTGCTGTTTCTACTGCCTCTTCACAGACAATGTGGGTGCTGATGACACTGCTCTCGTTGAAGACGATATCCCTGGAGATGATCACGTGGCCTGTATCCCTCGCGTAGAGGCGATAGGCCTTACTTGCCACATCGTAGCCAATCATCTCTATCTGCCCACTCTTTGCGTCCCATTTCTGCCGCTTCACCTTGGGCACGTGCATGTGCGCCAGGCTGCCAAATGCTCGGAGATGATCCACGCTCAGTTTCTTGCCGAACCACGCTTCGTACGACGTCATCTGCTCCAGCGTCTTAGTTGGATTGCGATTCTTGATGTAGACCGCAGTGCTCAAGGCTTTGGCCCAAAAGTCATAGGTCAGCCGAGTCGCGTGTAGCATGGAGCGCGCAAACTCAACGATGGTGCGGTTGGCGCGTTTTGCTACACCGTTCTGTTGCGACGAGTATGGCGCGATACGCTGCGTCTTGATGCCTGCTGCTACAAGGTAGTCCTGGAACTCCTTGCTCAGGTACTCTCCACCGCGGTTGCTGCGCAGCGTATCGATTTTCTTGCCAGTCTGGTTCTCCACCATGGTCTTGAACTCCTTGAACCTGTCAAAGCACTAGTCCTTGGAGGAAAGGAAGTACACAGCAGTGTAACGGCTGAAATAATCAATGAAGGTGAGAAAATACCTAGAGTCTCCAAAGCTCTAGGTCTGCATCGGACCACACAAGTTTGTGTGGACCAGCTCCAGTACCTCCTTTGTACGCTCCCCTGCTCTAGAGAACGCCTCACGATGTTGCTTCCCTTCCAAACAGCCGATGCACAGCTGTTGCTCAAAGTTGGAGATGATGCGCAAGTCACGCACCATCTGCTTTGTTTGAAGCTGTTCCAAGGCGTGCATCAGGCGGTACATGTCGCCTTCCTTCACCGACCTGGCCAACTTCTCTCCTGTTTCCTTGTTGAGGATGTAGCCATAGTCATTAACAAAGACGACTCGCAGTCCTGTGTTGGTGAGAGTGAACACTGAGAGAAGATTGAACGCAGCATTAGGTATGTACAGCACGCCATGGAACAGTCCCACTTCAATGCCACGTGGAGTCTCCAACCACATCTCCACAATCCCAATCCCCTTAGCATACACCACCCGGTCATCACCTAGAGCAATAGGACGGGGAGGGATGGGCAACTGTTACGTAAACCACTCCTTGAGATGTGTCAGGCTCTTGGTACACCCTGAGTCCTTGTACCATGCGAGATCCACCTTCTCCACCTGCGATTTGTCAGACTTTGCCATGAAGGACGGTCACGCACCTCCTTGGCCACATTCATGTTACCAAAGTGGCGAACACCAGCCTGGTTTTGCTACTGTTGCTACTGCTGACGCTGCTGTGACTGCTGCTTCTGTTGTGGAGACTGCTCCTTTGCTGCTGCTGCTGCTGCTGCTCCTTGTCGTCCCTCTTGAGCTTGAAACACTCCTTTTTGTAGTGTCCCTCTTTCCGGCAGTATTGGCATTTGCCTTTCTTCTTGTCTCTCTGTTGCCAAGACTGCTGCTGCTACTGCTGGTTGCGTGAGCTTGTAGCCACAAAAGCAGCTTCATTGCTGCCGCCGCCAATGCGTTTTGCTGCATTGCGATGCAATTCCACCTGTATCAGGTGTGTGTAGATGAAGTCAAGATCGAGAGTGGGCTGGCACTCCAGTGTCTCTCGCACCGTATCGTAACTGGTTGGAAGTCTCCTCAGCAAGAGGAGAAAAAAACGCGTCTCTTCCACAGGGTTGCCGGCCGCTCTCACCTGCTTCGCCAGCTCCTTTGCCCTATCCAGGTATGCCTCCATCTCCTCCAAAAGCATGAGGAATGCAGGATCCTTGCTCTCATACTTCTTGCCCAACGTGTCCCATCCCTCCTTTGCTGTAGCCTTATTACTCACGTACTGAAGATGCGGGTTGGAAATGGTGTTGACAAGCAACCTGTAGGCCTACCCGTCCTTCTTCTTCCACTCCTCATACGCCGCTGGTACAGCTGCAGAAGAACCCGCATCAGCTGCACCCTTTTGCGCTATCATTCCCCCCACCACCTGTGCTGCGGTGATGCCTTTTGCCTGTGGAGGCCGAGCTCGCTGGTCGCCGCTCACCATCTCCCACAAACCCCTCTCCTCCAAAAGGAGGCGGGTACGGATCTTCCAAAACGTGAAGTTGGCGCGTCCTTCTACCCTCTCCAAGGGCTGGGCTGCAGTGACCACGCCTGCTGCTGCCATTTTGAGCTTTGGTGATGCTCAACGCTGCTCTTGGGTTGCAGCGCTACCCTTGCTTCTGCTGCTGCTTCTGTCAGAAATCTGTTTGACAGAAAATGGACTGTAGATACCAGGAAACTGGGAATTTGAAAAAACTGAGCCCACCACTGCAAAGTCCACCTGAAAACCTTTCAGATCGACCCATAACATAGGGTCATCAATCGGGTATTTTGAAGGATATGCCCTCTTGAAAACAGTGTATGCTTCTACTCCTACTCCAACTCAGATCAGCCAGCTTGTAAATGGCCTTTCTCCCAAAGGAATCAATGGAATGCAAATATTTTTGCACCAATGGAAAGCTCGGGAAAAATACTACAATTCGCATGTGCCACATTTTAAATTTGTCAAAGAAACCAAAGGGTTATGGTCATCACAAGGTGACAGTCTTACTCATAGAGAAGAGTGTAGCCCTGGCCGACCTCGTTTTAAGCATAACTCTCAATCCGACTGTTGGATCTTCGAGATCTTCGGCTCGTTGAAAAACTTGTCTTGCGAACGTGACCATCCAGTTCGATCGTCAAACTTAGTCAAGGTTTGACCCTACCCCGTCACTTTCAAAGTGACGGTCTGTGCTGGCTGAAACTGGCAGAACTTGGCTCTGATACCAAATGTTGGATCTAGAGGAGAGAGGGAGTCACTAGAGTCCACGATATGGGACTGAAAAGACATTAGTTGTGCTGAAGAATGGTCTTTGAATCACTCAAAATGATGGAGTACATATAGAGCTAGAGCTTGGGCAAGTCAGTCATCTCATAAGCCACACCACTTAGCCATGGAGGCTAAGGCTCACACACTAGAGTCCACAATCTCATACAAGAGAGGAAATCAGCCTAGCAATCAGGCTGACCAGTCAAACACGATTTAGAGACCTAGAGAATGCTCTCATGGCACACTCCTAGTGATCACATCACCCAGAAACCCATGGAGAATCGCCATGTGTCCATGGCTAGCACACAAGGATCTCACCTCACCTAAAAAGTAAGGAAGGGTACCTTTATCCTAGTCAGCACACTCTGACAAGGCAATCCTAAGACCAAGGACCTTTTTGGATATTTCTCCCATCAGGTCTTGACCCTGGACCTCTTGCCTTTTTCTTTTCTCAAGCTAAGGCATGGAGCCGTCACCTATGGTCACCCACATATCGGCAGTCCATGACCCCCATAATCTCTCAATCCGATCGTTGGATGGGCCTGAAACTTGGACCTTAAATAATTTGCCACCTGTTGGGAAAGGAGCCATCCGGCTCAATTTCAGGTCCATAGGAGCAAGTTCCAGGAAACTTCCAGATGCCTGCTTCAATTGTCGATATGTCTTCTTCATTGCAAAGATCAGGTGGCAAATTATCTACGGTCCAAGTTTCAGGCCGATCCAACGGTCGGATTGGGAGATATTAATTTTTGAAGTTTCGGGGGTCATGGACCGTCGATGTCTGGGTGGCCATGGGTGATGGCTCCATGCCTTAGCCTGAGAAAAGAAAAAGGCAAGAGGTCCAGGGTCAAGACCTGATGGGAGAAATATCCAAAAAGTTCCTTGGTCTTAGGATTGCCTTGTCAGAGTGTGCTGACTAGGATAAACGTACCTCTCCTTACTTTTTAGGTGAGGTGAGATCCTTGTGTGCTAGCCATGGACACATGGCGATTCTCCATGGGNTGGGTTTGTGGGTTATGTGACCACTAGGAGTGTGCCATGAGAGCATTCTCTAGCTCTCTAGGTCGTGTGTGAGTGGTCAGCCTGATTGCTAGGCTGATTTCCTCCCTTGTGTGAGATTATGGATTCTAGTGTGTGAGCCTTAGCCTCCATGGCTAAGTGGTGTGGCTTGTGAGAGGGCTGACTTGCCCAAGCTCTAGCTCTATATGTACTCCATCATTTTGAGTGATTGAACAACCATTTTCAGCACAAGTGATGCCCTTCCAATCACACATGCTCGCTGCTCCAAGGCTCCCTCTCTCCTCCATTTCCAACACCACCTGATCTTTCCAATGGTTAAGTCGGATTGACCATCGGAGTAGGCATCTGGTAGTTTCCTGGAACTTGCTCCTTTGGACCTGAAACTGAGCCGGATGGCTCCTTTCCCAATAACTCCATTATTTTGAGTGATTAAAAAAACCGTTATTCAGCACAACTGATGCCCTTTCAGTCCCACATGGTGGCTGTTCCAAGGCTCTTTCTCTCCTCCAGTTTCAACATTTGGTATCACAGCCAAGTTCTGTAAGTTTCAGCTAGCACAGGCCGTCACTTTGAAAGTGACAGGTTAGGGTCTAACCTTGACAAAGTTTGACAATCCACCATATGATCCTCAAGTTACCAAGACAAGCTTTGAAACAAGATCCAGATCGCAAAGATCCAACAGTCAGATTGAGAGTTATGCTCAAAACAAGATTGGTCAGGGCTACACTCTTTTCTTTGAATAAGACTAGCGCCTTGTGATGACCATAAGTCTCTCGTTTCTTTCTGAAAATTAAAACTTGGCATATGCAAATTGTAGTATTTGTCCTAAGCTTTCAATTAGTGCAAAATTATTTGCATTCCATCCATTCTTCTGGGAGAAAGGCCGTTTACAAACTAGCTGGTCTGTGTTGGAATAGGAGTAGAAGCATATCCTGTTTTCAAGAGGATATATCTGTCAAAATCCCTTGTTGATGACCCCGTTATATGGGACGATCTGAAAGATTTTGAGCTGAATTTCCCAGTGGTAGGCTCAGGTTTTCCAAATTCCCAGTCTGTTGGCATCTACAGTCCATTTTCTATTAGACAGATTTCTGGCAAAGCAGCAACAAAATCAGGGATAACGCCGCCATCCAAGGGCAGCGTTGAGCATCACCAAAGCTCAAAATGGCAGCCGCAGGCGTGGTCACAGCAGCCTAGCCCTTGGAGAGGCTGGAAGGATACGCCAACTTCACGTTTAAGAAGATCCGTACCCGCCTCCTTTTGGAGGAGAGAGGCTTGTGGGAGGTGGAGAGCGGCAACGAGCGTGCTCCGCCTCTACAGGCAAAGGGCATCATCGTGGCGGGAAAGTCGCCACAGAAAGGTGCAGCAGATGCAAGTTCATCTACAACTGTAGTAGCGGCATATGAGTGCGAGAAGAAGGACAGGCAGGCTTACAGGCGGCTTGTTAACACCATCTCCAACCCGCATCTTTAGTACGTGAGTGACAAGGCTTTTGCAAAAGAGGGGTAGAGTACGTTGTGCAAGAAGTATGAGAGCAAGGATCCTGCATTTCTCATGCTTTTAGAGGAGAAGATGATGGCGTTGAAACTACAGGGTGGGCAAGGGATGGAGGCGTACTTAGATAGGACAAAGGAGCTGGCAAAGTAGCTCAAAGCGGCCGGCAATCATGTGGAAGAAACGCGCTTCATCCTCCTCTTGCTAAGGGGACTCCCAGCGAGCTACGACACGGTGTGAAAGACGTTGGAGTGCCCGCTGACTCTCTACCTGGACTTCATCTGCACACACTCGTGCAGGAAGAACTGCGTCGAAGTATAGCAAAACGCAATGGGAGCAGCAACAGTGAAGCAATATTTGTGGCCACAATCTCACGTAACCAGCAGCAGCAACAGACTGGGCAGCATAGAGGCAAGAAGAAAGGCAAGTGCCACTATTACTAGAAGGAGGAGCATTACAAGAAAGAGTTTTTCAATTTCACGAGGGACCAGAAGGAGCAGCAGCAGCAGTCAAAGCAGCATCAGCAGCAGTAGCAGGAACAGAACCAGACCGGCGAACGCCATTTTGGCGACATGAATGTGGTGGAGGTACGCGACCGCCTCTTCATGAAGAAGTCAGACATGTCATAGAAGGAGAAGGCAAATCTGGCATAGTACATGGACTCATGGTGTACCAAGAGCCTGATGCATAACAAGGAGTGGTTTACGTAGTTGCTCTCCATTCCCCTCTGACGGATTGCATTGGCTGATGATCGGGTGGTGTATGCTGAAGGGATTGGAATTATAGAGATTTGGTTGGAGACCCCGCGTGGCATTGAGGTGGGAGTGTTCCATGGCGTGCTGTATGTACCTGATGCTGCGTTCAATCTTCTATCGGTGTCCTCTCTCACCAACACAGGACTGTGAGTCGCCTTTGACAACGACTATGGCTACATCTTTGACAAAGAAACGGGAGATGAATTGCCCAGGTCGGTGAAGGAAGGCGATATGTACCGCCTGTTGGGGACGAGCAAGATCCAGCGCGAGCAGAGTCTTGCAGCAGTGGTGCAGGCCACAGATGGAAAAATCTGGTATACGCGCTACGGCCACATCGGCATGCAAGTCTTGCAGCAACTTAAAAGAAAGCAGATAGTGCGTGATGTGTCCACCATCTCTACCTTTGAGTAGTAGTTGTGCATCGGCTTTTTGGAGGGGACCAGTGCTTTGACAGGTTCAAGGAGTTCAAGGCAATGGTGGAGAACCAGACTGGCAAGAAGATCAAGGCGTTGCATAGCGACTACGGTGGAGAGTACCAGAGCAAGGAGTTCCAGGACTACTTCGCAGCAGCTGGCATCAAGGCACAGCGTACCGCGTCATACTCGCCACAGCAACACGGTGTAGCAGAACGCGCCAACCGTATCATCGTGGAGTCGGCGCGCTCCATGTCGCATGCGGCTCGGCTCACATATGACTTTTGGGTCGAAGCAGTGAGCACTGCGGTGTACATCAAGAACCGCTACCCAACTAACGTGCTGGAGGAGATGACGCCGTACGAGGCGTGGTTCGGCAAGAAGCCGAGCATGGGTCATCTTTGCGCATTTGGTAGCTTGGCACACATGCATGTGCCGAAGGAGAAGCGGTAGAAGTGGGACGCGAAGTGCGCACAAATGCTGATGATAGGCTATGACATGGCAAGCAAGGCCTATGGTCTCTACGAGAGGGATATAGGCCACGTCATCATCTCCAGGAATGTCATCTTCAATGAGAGTAACATCATCAGTACCAATCATCTGCAAAGAGGTAGCAAAATGAGCAGGTGACGAGGCTGTGGGAACAGATACCCTTCTTGACCCAGTCTCTCCTGATCATTCTACTGTGACAGTGGGAGAATCACCCTACTCTCACATGTCAGATGTAGCAGATACAGTAGCCTCATCGGCAGAAGCAGAGGACGGAGATAAGGCACCACCAGCAGTAGCAGTTGTGCCAGTGGCACCGCGCTAACCGCCCACTAACGCTCCAGCACCAGGTCGCAGGTACTCTCTCAGGGTGCGCTACAAGCCTGGTGAGCGCGGCTATTTCTGGATGCTACAGAATAAATAAGAATAATCAGAATAAATCAACTTCGCAGTTGCAGCAGATTCAGATGAGCCATCGTCATACAAGGAGGCCATGGCTGCACCAGATGCAGTAGATTGGACGTAAGCCGTACAAGAGGATATACAGTCGCAGCTGGACAACGGTACGTGGGAGCTAACTGAGCGTCCACCTGGACACAAGGTGATCAAGTACAAGTGGGTATTTAAGAAGAAGGAAGGAGCAGATGACAATCTAAAATACAACGTGAGGCTAGTCGCCAAGGACTACTCATAGCAGGAAGATATCGACTACATGAAAACCTTTGCTCTTGTTGTTAAGTTTACCTTTGTGCGCACGCTCCTTTCCTATGCAGCAGCTGAGGACTTTGAGATTCACCACATGGATGTCAAGACCGTATTCTTGAACAGTGACGTGGAGGAGGATATCTACATGAAGCACCCGCAGGGATTCGTCATGGATGGCCAGGACCACCTGGTTTGCAAGCTACAGCCTCAAGCAAGCGTCGCGTGCCTGGAACCAGAAGTTGGATGAGGCGCTATTGTGCATGGGGTTTGAGCGCAGCGAGGATGACTACAGCGTGTATCGCTAGCAGCATGAGCATGAGATCCTCATCATCATTGTCTATGTAGATGACATGCTCCTCCCTTCCAACAGCATGTCTGTACTTTAAGAGTTGAAGGAGGCCATGCACGAGCGCTTCCAGATGTCTAATCTCAGGGCGGCATCATACTTCCTTGGGATCTAGATCACGCGTGACTGCAAGTAACGCTCTCTCTCGCTGTAACAGAGTCACTACATCAAGGACGTCCTGCAGCGGTTCGGCATGGCAGAGACAAAACCCATTGGCACGCCGCTTGAGACGCGGTAGTACCTCGTGAGCTTTAGTTGAGAAGCAGATGCAGCTGAGTAAGAGAAGTACTAGCACATCGTCGGCAGTCTCATGTACGTGATGGTGGCAACCAGGCTGGGCCTCGTACAAGCTGTGAGCGCTGTGAGCCAGTAGATGGCCGGACCTGAGCACCAGAAGGTAGTAAAGTGGATCTTCCACTACCTTGCTAGAACCATCAACATCGGCATCACCTAGAACGGTAACATCAACAGCATCATTGGCTACACAGATGGAGATTGGGTTTCAAACCCTGAGGACCACAAGTCCATCTCTGGACATGTGTTCCTTATGAATGGTGAGGTCATCAGCTGGTGCAGGAAACGGCAGGTGGTCGTGGTCACCTCAAGCACGGAAGCTGAGTATGTCTCTCTCAGTTTTGGAATAAAGGAAGCAGTTTGGCTTCAGCGTCTCATGTCGGAGATGAGTGGGAGTGCAGCAGTTCCAGTTCCTGTGCGTGTCGATAACCTGAGCGCAATCGCACTTGCCAAGAATCCTGAGTACCATGCACGTACCAAGCACATTCACATCGTATATCACTTCATCAAGCTGAAATTTACTCCAACCAGCAAGCAAAACGCTGATTTCTGTACCAAGCTAGTGATCCATGAGAAAGAACAGTTCTACATGAAGGAATGTGGACTCAACCCACTCTGACTATGGCAAAGTGCGAGATTATTCAGAAAGGAGCTATCCAGCTCAGTTTCACGTCCACAAGAGCAAGTTCTAGCAAACTACCAGATGCGTACTCCGATCGTCAATCCCACTTCACCGTTGTAAAGATCATGTGGCAAATTGTCTTTGGTCCAAGTTTCATACCGATCCAACAGTCTGCCGATGTCTTGGTGGCCATGAGGGATGGTTCCATGCCTTAGCCTAAGAAAAGAATAAAACAAGAGGTCCAGGGCAAGTTTGATGGAAGAAATATCCAAAAAGGTCCTTGGTCTTATGATTGCCTTGTCAGATTGTGCTGACTAGGATAAAAGTACATCTCCTTACTTTTTAAGAGAGGTGAGATCCTTGTGTGCTAGTCATGGACACATGGCGATTCTCCATGGGATTGTAGATTATTTGACCACTTGGAGTGAGCCATGAGGGCATTCTATAGCTCTCTAGGTTGTGTGTCACTGGTCAGCCTGATTGCTAGGCTGACTTCCTCTCTTGTATGAGATTCTAGACTCTAATGTGTGAGCCTTAGCCTCCATGGATAGGTGTATGGCTTGTGAGAGGGCTGACTTATCCAAGCTCTATCCAAGCTCTAGCTCCAAGCTCTAGCTCTATATGTACTCCATAATCTTGAGTGATTCAACAACCATCTTTCAGCACAACTGATGCCCTTTCTGTCCCACATGCTTGCTATTCCAAGGCTCCCTCTCTCCTCCAGTTCCAACACTATCAAGCTCAAGTTCACTCAAACCAGCAAGCAGGTCGCTGATTTCTACACCAAGCCAGTGACATGTGAGAAACAACAGTTTTGCATGAAGCCATGTGGACTTAGCGCATTCTGACTGTGGTAAAGTGGGAGATTGTTGGACAAAGGGCCATCCAACTTAGTTTTAGGTCCACAAGAGCAAGTTCCAGGAAACTACCAGATGCCTTCTCCAATGGTCAATCCAATTCCACCATCTTAAAGATCAGGTGGGAATTTGTCTACTATCCAAGTTTAACGTCGATCCAAGGTGTGAGAATTAGCACTTCTCCAGGATCACAGGTGTCTCAGGAGATACAACAAATCGAGCAACTGTGACTGAAATGCACTGTGTTGTACACACTGCAACTGTACGTTGTAAAGTATCAATTTCCGTTACACACTGACGATTCAAGAGGTTACACAGAAGTCAGAAGTACACGGCTCGTCTCTTGAGCTTTCCAACGATATGCTATACTTGCAAAATGGTGTAGTACAGACGAAGCAATCTACAAATGAAACTACTATCTATTTGTACTAGTCTAGTGGCTAGGAAATACGAAGAGCAAGCAAAATGCACGAGCTTGGTCTGTCCGGTCCACTTGTGTCTTCCTTGAGCGTCCAGGACGCCGGTCGGTGTCCCCAGGCACCGAGCGACCGAGGTTGGCGGATGCCCAGCGCCCTCGATGCGATCCACGGACGAGATCGTCCTGATCTGCGGCAGGTCCTCTGCTCCCGTCGATCTTCTCACTCGTTGGGTGAAGAGGAGCTCGTGCTCGCACTCTCGATCCCGCGACGGCTGCGATCGCTCCATCGTCTGAGCGATGCTCTCCGATCCATCGATCCATTGTTTATAAAGATCTCGCAGCTCCGTTCTCTCGATCCGATGTCTCGATCGAAGCCCGTCCATCTGCTCCGATCTTCGGTCTGTGTTTCTGCTGCTCCACCGCTCGCTACGTCAGCAACTATCGTATCGGGAGGAGCTCACGCTCGCACTCTCGTACTTGCACTCGGTCCTCACCGAAGCCATAACCTGTACTTCCGCGAATCACGCCAGAACTTAATGTAGCCGTCCGCGGTATCCTGGCAGATCAATAGGAGGCTGCGGCAGGCCCTCGTACCGGATTAGACTCCCGGACGATGGTAACTGATCCCGCCATCGGTAGAGCAGAGTCCAGTAGAGTAGTGTCCGGTAGAGTAGGCAGAGGGGTGGAGGAGAGAGTGGCGACCTCTCCCCCAGCCCTCTTGCCTTTTCCTCCCAAGTACCCATGCCGAGCACAAAGTAGGACACTTGTGAGATAGTGATATAATCTATGTCACTTTTCTCCTTTTGCCCATATCTCCAGATCGAACCGTCTAAATTGGCTGAAATTTGGACAGTGGACGGCTGACGAGGAGATCTGTCCATTGGTTCCACCTGATCAGGAATCCGCATTGTATTGATGAAGATCCTGATTTTCAAACATCCCCCCCTTGAATGCCAAGCCCGAGAAGAGATCATTCAAGCAGAAAAGCAGGCGGCAAATAAAAGAAGGCGAGGCAGGGGCATGCACGTCCAAAAAACGCTCATCGACGGTGGAGATGAGACTTCCCCCCCCGGGCGGCCCAAGCCGATGCCAAATAAAATAGCAAACAGGAGGCACCTGGTGGACTTTATGAACCCATCTTGGGCCAATGCCTCGGCAGAGCCGTACGGCAGAGGCAGGGGTGCCAGCGGGGAGCCTCTTGCCCGGACACATGGGGGATCGAATCCCACACATGGCCGGGACCCGTGATGAGCCGACATCCGCAGCCCACCATCGGTTTCTTGACTGGAGAAGGCGAACAGCGAGGTAAAGAATAGAATAGAAATGCGAAAAGAGAACGCGCGGCCCCAGGGAGGAGAGGAAGAGAAGCGGAGCGTGGACAAAACTCAAAAAAGAAGACCGAGGCGGACACCTAGAGTGTGGCGTGTAGCGGGGAGCGAGCCGCACCCTCGATATTGTCGGGATACGAGGAGCAAGCCGCAAGACAGCCCGGAGCGCGAAGAGGACACGGGAAAGGGAGGTAGAAGCTGTGGCGAAAGAACGGAGAGAGGCGCAGGCACCACGCACGGCCACTGGGTCCAACGCCTCATATGGGGGAACCCGGGAGGCCATGCGGGGAGCGCGAGAGAGGGCAGAGCGAAGAGGAGAGGGACGTGGCGGCCAACCGCAACCCGCGTCCGTGCCAACGCCTCATGTGGGGGGCACGGAAGCGGGAGGGGAGAGTGGCATTGCCGTCGGTCATCTTCGTCCCTCCCAACGCCTCATGCGGGGAGGACCGAAGAAGAGGACCCAGAGGATGCAGGAGCAGAGAGAGAGAGCAAGCCGAGGTGAGCACAGAGTGCAGCATCATGGTCGGCAGAAAGAGGCTTGGTGAAGATGTCGGCGGGTTGCTACTTGGTAGGAACGTAGAGCACGCGAACCTCACCGTCGGTGACGGCGTCACGGATGCAGTGATACTGCCGGCGAACGTGTTTGGTGCGATCATGGAGGACAGGATCCTCAGAGAGGGCAATGGCACCTTCGTTGTCGCAGTTGATGGTGGTAGGTGCAAGTTGGTCGAAGCCAAGTTCAGAAAGAAGCATGCGAAGCCAGACGGCTTCACAGGTGGCTTTACTCTCAGCGATGTATTCGGCTTCGGTGGAGGACAGAGCCACCACGGATTGTTTCTTTGAGCGCCAACTGACGGGGCCTCCATTGAGAAGAAAGACGTAGCCAGACGTCGATCGACTGGTGGCGTGATCACCGGAGAGGTCCGCGTTGCAGAAACCATGAAGAATGTTGTCACCGGTGGAAGAGTACCGAATTCCAAGGTCGGCGGTGGAGCGCAAGTAGCGAACGCTTCGTTTGGCCGCAACGATGTGAGCGGCAGTGGTGTTCTGGCAGCCTTGGCTGAGGATGCCGACAGCATAGGACAGATCAGGACGTATGGCAACAGAGGCATACATCAAGGAGCCCACCATGCTGGGAAAAACTTTGGCGTCGGCGGGAGCGAGAAGATCCGCCGGAGCGGGGACTTTNGCAACGATGTGAGCGGCAGTGGTGTTCTGGCAGCCTTGGCTGAGGATGCCGACAGCATAGGACAGATCAGGACGTATGGCAACAGAGGCATACATCAAGGAGCCCACCATGCTGGGAAAAACTTTGGCGTCGGCGGGAGCGAGAAGATCCGCCAGAGCGGGGACTTTGGTGAGGCCATGCTGGAGAGTCAAGGGTGTAGCCATAGGCTTGGCGTCACCAAGTTGAAACTTATCAGCGACACGTTGTGCATACGTGGCTTGATTGAGAACGATGTGACTGTCCTGCTGTTGGTGCACTTGAATGCCGAGATAATATTTCAAAGGACCCATGTCGCTCATCTCAAAGCACCGAGACAGCTGATCCTTGAAAGCGGAGATGGTTTCCAGCGTGGGACCAAACAGGATGAGGTCATCGACATAGAAAATGATGCCGATGGTGTTGGCTCCGGAGCGATAGTAGATCGAGTGGTAAGAATGAAGACGAGTCAGACTTTGCCCAAGGAAGAACTCATGGATCTTGAGATTCCATTGGCGTGGGGCCTGTTTGAGCCCGTAGAAAGAGCGCTTGAGACGACAGACGAGATGAGCCTTGTTAGGTCCCATGAAGCCCTCGGGTTGTGTCATGTAGATGGTCTCATTCAGGTCCCCATTGAGGAAGGCGCATTTGACATCCATCTGATGCAGAATCCAATGGTTAGCAGCAGCAAGAGACAGAATGATACGGATGGAGGAATTCTTGGCCACTGGGGCGAAGGTGTCACTGTAGTTGACGCCGAGAACCTGACTGTAACCTCGGGCCACGAGACGAGCTTTGTATCGTTCAGGCTCGCCAGCACTATTGAGTTTTTTTCGAAACACCCACTTGCAAGTAACGACAGGTTGGTCCGGCGGCTGTGGGACAAGATCCCATGTACCTTGTTCTTTAAGCTGATCAAATTCCTCTTGGCTGGCTTGGCGCCAAAAAGCCACATCAGGTGGACGCATGGCATCCTTGTAGCTGATGGGGTCGATGACTTGAGTGACGAGAGCACTGTCATCTTTGTCATCGGTCGTGTGGAGCATGGCGAGTTGAAAATACGTTGGGGTAGTGCGGTTGCGGGTGGAGCGACGAAGACCAGGGATGGCAGCAGACATCAGCGGAGCATCCGGTGCTGACGATGGAAGGGATTCACCAGTGGTGTGTTCATGAGGATGCACTGGAGGAAGCACATCAGCATGTTCATCAGCGACAGGGTCAACGTTGAACTTCTGAATGGGCTCGGGAGCCGTGTCCATAGGTATGGTGACGATGAGTGAAGTAGGGACGATCCTTGTGTTGAGGAAGGTGGTTTCATCGAAGATGGGTTGTCGTGCACAGGCCACGGTTTGCGTAGCAGGATCCCAAACTCTGTAGATGTCGTTGTTGTCTTCATATCCAAGAAGGATACAGGCCTTAGACCGCGGCTCCAACTTGGAGCGAAGTTCTGGGCGTAGCCAGACGTGAGCGGTACAGCCGAAGATGCAAATGCATTGCACATGGGGTTTCGCACCGGTCCATGCTTCATATGGTGTATGAGTAGCACTGGGAAGTTTGACTGTGGGCAGTCGGTTGGTAATGTAGGCTGCAGTGGAGAGAGCCTCCTCCCAAAAGACGGATGGTAGTGCAGTTGTGTGTAGCATTGTCGGAGCGCGTTCCAGAAGAGTATGATTCATGCGCTCAGCCTTCCCATTTTGTTGAGGCGTGTAGGGAACGGTGCGTTGGTGTTGGATACCTTTCTGCTGGAAGAAAGAGTGGAGTGAGTGACAAGTGAACTCACCGCCATTGTCAGTTCGGATTTTCTTCACGGTGAGGTTGGTTTCATTTTCAATCTGCCGCATCCAGGTCTTGATGATATCGGCGGCTTCGTTTTTGTAGCGGAGAAACTTGACCCAAACGAAATGGCTGTAGTCATCGATGATGACCAGGAAGTAGTGCTTGTTTGACAGGGAACCTTCCTTGATGTAGCAGAGGTCCATGTGAAGCAGTTCCAGCTTTTGTGTTGTCGTTGTAGTTGGATGAGCCTTGAATGGTTTTTTATGTTGTTTGCCTGTCAAGCAGCCGCTGCATGGTGTTGTGTCGGAAGGCTTTGTAAGTCCGGATGGGAGATCATGAACCCATTGTTGTTGTGCCATGTTGTGTAGGGTGGCATAGTTGCCGTGGACAAGCCGGCGATGCCATAAGTCAGCTGTGGAAGTAGCCGAGGTGGGATGACGACTGTCAGAAGAAACAGCTGCCATAAATGCGACTTCTGGTTCATTTGTCAGCATAGCTGATGGCACCTCCTCCGAGTCGAGAATTGTCAGGTGACCAGTGCGAGTAGCAACGGCTGCTAGATTCCCTTTGGTGTCCAGAATCTTGCAGTTCTTGTCTAGATCAAAAATCACTCTGAAGCTGTTGTCGTTGATGCGTTTTATGGATAGGAGATTAGCGGCAAGTTTGGGGACGAATAAAACCTGACTGAAGGTGCACGTCACCAGTTGCCCTTGAAGGGTAATAAGCACTCGCACTGTTCCTTCACCGTAGTCCGGGATGAGTCGTCCATCACCCACACAAACTCCGCAAGGTTGTGCGTACTGGGTGTAGGTGGTGAACCGTTCCTTGCGACAGGACATATACTTGGTACATCCTGAGTCAATAATCCAGGCAAGGACTCCGGCAGCGAGAAGGTAGGTACAGTCAACGGAGCACATTGCCAGTTCTTCCAGAATGGGTGTTTCATGATTGATTGTGGAGTCAGAACTTGCCCCGCTTAAGGCTGAAGGATGTTGTTCGAAGTCGGTTGCGTCGGCTGTGAAAAACTTTAGATGGGGAATGGAGTCATTGTCCGGGTTTTGCTTCATGTTGGCAGAATTATGACCTGTAAAACCTGAGATGAGATGGGAAAAGTCAGCCAACAATGTTGAAAAGGCTGAGATAAAGGCTGATGGTGTCTCATCAGTGAGGAGAGCATGCGGAGTGTTGCGCGTTGGCGCATTGAATCGCGGTCGTTGCTCTGGACGAGTCGGACAGTCAAGTTGGATGTGTCCTTTTTTGTTGCATCGCAAACAGATGCGATCCCCTGGGTGAACATAAGGCCTGGGAGCCTGTTGAGGATGTCCAGGTCGAGGTTGATACGTGGCTTGAGTGCCTTGGTTGGTGCTGTGACACGAGATGTTGGATCTGGAGGAGAGAGGGAGCATTGGAGCAACGAGCATGTGGGACTGAAAGGGCATCAGTTGTGCTGAAGAATGGTTGTTGAATCACTCAAAATGATGGAGTACATATAGAGCTAGAGCTTGGGCAAGTCAGTCCTCTCACAAGCCACACCACTTAGCCATGGAGGCTAAGGCTCACACACTAGAGTCCACAATCTCACACAAGGGAGGAAATCAGCCCAACAATCAGGCTGACCAGTCACACACGACCTAGAGAGCTAGAGAATGCTCTCATGGCACACTCCTAGTGGTCACAT
>SZWC01009440.1:91714-101950 GCA_023375785.1 Penium margaritaceum
TGATCGGGTGGTGTATGCTGAAGGGATTGGGATTGTGGAGATGTGGTTGGAGACCCCGCGTGGCATTGAAGTGGGAGTGTTCCATGGCGTGCTGTACGTACCTAATGCTGCATTCAACCTCCTCTCAGTCTCCTCTCTTACAAACACAGGACTGCGCATCGTCTTCGATGATGACTATGGCTACATCCTCAACAAGGATACAGGAGAGGAGTTGGCCAGGTCAGTGAAGGAGGGCGACATGTACCGCCTGCTGGGGGCAACCAAGATGCCGCGTGAGCAGAGTCTTGCAGCAGTGGTGCAGGCGACAGATGGCGAGATCTGGCATGCATGCTACGGCCACATCGGCATGCTTGCCTTACAGTAGCTTCAAGCAAAGCAGATGGTGCGTGACCTACCTACCATCTCTAACTTTGAGCAACAGTTATGCATTGGCTGTTTGGAGGGGAAGCAGCACCGCGAGGCGTTCTCTGGAGCAGGGGAGCGTGCAAAAGGGGTGTTGGAGCTGGTCCACACAGACTTGTACGGACCGATGCAGACCCAGAGCTTTGGAGGCTCTAGGTATTTTCTCACCTTCATTGATGATTTCAGCCGTTACACTGCTGTGTACTTCCTTTCCTCCAAGGACCAGTGCTTTGACAGGTTCAAGGAGTTCAAGGCCATGATAGAGAACCAGACCGGCGAGAAGATCAAGGCGCTGCGCAGCGATCGCGGTGGAGAATACCTAAGCAAGGAGTTCCAGGACTACCTCGCAGCAGCTGGCATCAAGGCGTAGCGTACCGCGCAGTACTCGCCGCAGCAGAACGGCGTAGCAGAACGCGCCAACCGTACCATCGTGGAGTCGGCGCGCTCCATGCTGCACGCGGCTCGGCTGACCTACGACTTCTAGGCTGAAGCTGTGAGCACTGCGGTCTACATCAAGAACCATAGTCCAACTAAGGCGTTAGAGCAGATGACGCCGTACGAGACGTGGTTCGGCAAGAAGCCGAGCGTGGGTCATCTCCGAGCATTTGGCAGCCTGGCGCACATGCACGTGCCCAAGGAGAAGCGGCAGAAATGGGACGCAAAGAGTGTGCAGATGCTGATGATTGGCTATGACGTGGCAAGCAAGGGCTATCGCCTCTACGAGAGAGATACAGGCCATGTCATTATCTCCAGGGATGTCGTCTGCAACGAGAGCAACGTCATCGGCACCAACATTGTCTGTGAAGAGGCAGCAGAACCAGCAACTGACGAGGCCGTGGGAGCAGAAATCCTTCCTGACCCAGTCTCTCCCGATCCTTCCTCTACTGTGACAGTGGGAGAATCATTGTACTCTCCCATGTCTGATGCAGCAGATACAGCAGCTTCATCGGCAGAAGCAGAGGAGGGAGATATAGCACCACCAGCAGAAGCAGTTGTGCCAGCCGCGCCGCGTCAGCCGCCTGCTAATGCTCCCGCTCCAGGTCGGAGGTACCCTCTTAGGGTGCGTTACAAGCCTGGTGAGCGCGGTCATTTCTGGATGCTGCGGAAACCAGAACAGATGAACGTCGCAGTTGCAGCAGATTCAGATGAGCCAATGTCATAGAAGGAGGCCATGCCTGCACCGGATGCAGCAGATTGGGCGCAAGCCGTGCAGCAGGAGATACAGTCGCAGCTGGACAATGGCACGTGGGAGCTGACTGAGCGTCCACCTGGACGCAAGGTGATCAAGTGCAAGTGGGTGTTCAAGAAGAAGCGGGGAGCAGATGGCAATCTGGAAAAGTACAAGGCAAGGCTGGTCGCCAAGGGCTACTCGCAGCAGGAGGGCATCGACTACACAGAAACGTTTGCCCCCGTTGCAAAGTTTGCCTCTGTGCGCACGCTCCTCTCTTATGCAGCAGCTGAGGACTTCGAGGTTCACCACATGGATGTCAAGACGGTATTCTTGAATGGTGACTTGGAGGAGGAGATCTACATGGAGCAGCCGGAGGCGTTCGTCATGGATGGCCAGGAGCACCTGGTCTGCAAGCTGCAGAAGTCGCTGTACGGCCTCAAGCAAGCGTCGCGTGCTTGGAACCCGAAGTTGGATGCGGCATTGCAGTGCATGGGGTTTGAGCGCAGCGAGTGTGACTACAGCGTGTATCGCTGGCAGCATGAGCATGAGATCCTCATCATCATGGTCTATGTGGATGACATGCTCCTCCTTTCAAACAGCATGTCTGCACTGCAGGAGTTCAAGGAAGCCATGCAGGAGCGCTTCCAGATGTCTGATCTCGGGGAGGCATCATACTTCCTTGGTATCCAGATCGTGCGTGACCGCAAGTCACGCTCTCTCTCGCTGCAGCAGAGCCGCTACATCAAGGATGTTTTGCAGCGGTTCGGCATGGCAGATGCAAAACCCATCGGCACTCCGCGGGAGACACGGCAGTACCTCGTGAGCTTCAATGGAGAAGCAAATGCAGCTGAGCGACAGAAGTACCAGAGCGCCGTCGGCAGTCTCATGTACCTGATGGTGGCAACCAGGCCGGACCTCGCACAGGCTGTGAGCGTTGTGAGTCAGCACATGGTTAATCCCGGACCGGAGCACCAGAAGGCAGTGAAGCAGATCTTCCGCTACCTTGCTGGAACCATCAACATTGGCATCACCTACAACGGCAATGACAACAGCATCATCGGCTACACAGACGCAGATTGGGCTTCAAACCCTGAGGACTGCAAGTCCATCTCTGGACATGTGTTCCTCATGAATGGTGGAGCCATCAGCTGGTGCAGCAAGCGGCAGGTGGTCGTGGCCACCTCGAGTACAGAAGCTGAGTACGTATCTCTCAGCTTTGGAACCAAGGAAGCAGTTTGGCTCCAACGTCTCATGGCAGAGATGAGTGGGAGTGCAGCAGTTCCAGTTCCTGTACGCATCCACAACCAGAGCGCAATCGCACTCGCCAAGAATCCTGAGCACCATGCATGCACAAAGCACATTGACATCGCATATCACTTCATCAGGCACATGGTGTAGGAGGGTGCTATCAAGCTGGAGTTTACTCCAACCAGCAGGCAGGTCGCTGATTTCTGCACCAAGCCAGTGACCCGTGAGAAGCAGCAGTGCTGCATGAAGGCATGTGGACTCAGCCCACTCTGACTGCGGCAAAGTGGGAGATTGTTGGAAAGGGAGCCATCTGGCTCAATTTCAGGTCCACAGGAGCAAGTTCCAGGAAAGTACCAGATGCCTGCTCCGATCGCTGATCCGACTTCCTCATTGGAAAGATCATGTGGCAAAATGTCTACGGTCCAAGCTTGAGGCCGATCCAACAGTCGGATTGGGAGATATGAATTTTCGAAGTTTCGGGGGTCATGGACCGTCGATGTCTGGGTAGGCATGGGTGATGGCTCCATGCCTTAGCCTGAGAAAAGAAAAAGGCAAGAGGTCCAGGGTCAAGACCTGATGGGAGAAATATCAAAAAAGGTCCTTGACAAGGCAATCGCCTTGTCAGAGTGTGCTGACTAGGATAAAGGTACCTCTCCTTACTTTTTAGGTGAGGTGAGATCCTTGTGTGCTAGCCATGGACACATGGCGATTCTCCATGGGTTTGTGGGTTATGTGACCACTAGGAGTGTGCCATGAGAGCATTCTCTAGCTCTCTCGGTCGTGTGTGAGTGGTCAGCCTGATTGCTAGGCTGATTTCCTCCCTAGTGTGAGATTATGGATTCTAGTGTGTGAGCCTTAGCCTCCATGGCTAAGCGGTGTGGCTTGTGAGAGGGCTGACTTGCCCAAGCTCTAGCTCTATATGTACTCCATCATTTTGAGTGATGGAACAACCATTCTTCAGCACAAGTGATGCCCTTCCAATCACACATGCTCGCTGCTCCAAGGCTCCCTCTCTCCTCCATTTCCAACACTTGAGGCCGTATAGCGACTTCTGCAGCTTGCAAATCAGGTGCTCCTGGCCATCCATAACGAACCCCTCCGCTTGTTCCATGTAGATCTCCTCCTCCAGGTCACCATTCAAGAATGAGGTCTTGATATCCATGTGGTGAACCTCAAAGTCCTCATCTGTTGCATAAGAGAGGAACGTACGTACAGTGGCAAACTTTGCAACAGGGACAAACGTTTCTGTGTAGTCGATACCCTCCTGCTGTGAGTAGCCCTTGGCAACCAGCCTCGCCTTGTTCTTTTCCAGGTTACCATCTGCTCCCCGCTTCTTCTTGAACACCCACTTGCACTTGATCACCTTACGTCCAGGTGGACGCTCATTCAGCTCCCACGTGCCGTTGTCCAGCTCGACTGTATCTCCTGCTGCACGGCTTGCGCCCAATCTGCTGCATTCGGCGCAGCCATGGCCTCCTTGTATGACGTTGGCTCATCTGAATCTGCTACAATTGCGACGTTCATCTGTTCTGGTTTCTGCAGCATCCAGAAATGGCCGCAATCACCAGGCTTGTAAGGCACCCTAAGAGGGTACCTACGACCTGGTGCTGGAGCGTTAGCGGGCGGCTGGCGCGGTGCTGCTGGCACAACTGCTGCTGCTTGTGGTGCTACATCTCCCTCCTCTGATTCTGCCGGTGAGGCTGCTGTATCTGCTGCATCAGACATGGGAGAGTAGAGTGATTCTCCCACTATCACAATAGAGGGAAGATTGGGAGAGACTGGGTCAGGAAGGATTTCTGCTCCCACTGTCTCGTCAGCTACTGGTTCTGCTGCCTCTTCACAGACAATGTTGGTGCCGATGACGTTACTCTCGTTGAAGACGACATCCATGGAGATGATGACGTGGCCTGTATCCCTCTCGTAGAGGCGATAAGCCTTGCTTGCCACGTCGTAGCCAATCATCAGCATCTGCGCACTCTTTGCGTCCCATTTCCGTTGCTTCTCCTTGGGCACGTGCATGTGCGCCAGGGTGCCAAATGCTCGGTGATGACCCACGCTGGGTTTCTTACAGAACCACGCCTCATACGGCGTCATCTGCTCCAGCGCCTTAGTTGGACTGCGGTTCTTAGTGTAGACCGCAGTGCTCACGGCTTCAGCCCTGAAGTCGTAGGTCAGCCGAGCCGGGTGCAGCATGGAGCGCGCCGACTCCACAATGGTACGGTTGGCGTGTTTTGCTACACCGTTTTGCTGCGACGAGTACGGCGCGGTATGCTGCGCCTTGATGCCAGCTGCTGCGAGGTAGTCCTGGAACTCCTTACTTAGGTACTTTCCACCGCGATCGCTACACAGCGCCTTGATCTTCTTGCCAGTCTTGTTCTCCACCATGGCCTTGAACTCCTTGAACTTGTCAAAGCACTGGTCCTTGGAAGGAAGTACACAGCAGTGTAATGACTGAAATCATCAATGAAGGTCAGGAAATACCTAGAGCCTCCAAAGCTCTGGGTCTGCATCGGTGCGCACAAGTCTGTGTGGACCAGCTCCAACATCTCGTTCGTATTCTCCCCTGCTCCAGAGAACGCCTCTCGGTGCTGCTTCCCCTCCAAACTGCCGATGTACAATTGCTGCTCAAAGTAAGAGATGGTAGGCAGGTCACGCACCATCTGCTTTGCTTGAAGCTGCTGCAAGGGACGCATGCCGATGTGGCCGTAGCGCGCATGCCAGATCTCGCCGTCTGTCGCGTGCACCACTGTTGCAAGACTCTGCTCACGCGGGATCTTGGTCACCCCCAGGAGGCGGTACATGTCGCCCTCCTTCACCGACCTGGCCAACTCCTCTCCTCTATCCTTGTTGAGGATGTAGCCATAGTCATCATCGAAGACGACGCGCAGTCCTATGTTTGTAACAAAGGAGACTGAGAGGAGGTTGAATGTGTTATGTTCTGTGTATGCCCCTAGTCCAATCAGCGGAAGATTTAGACTGGGTATGCACTGCGCTTGTAGTGCAAGTCCCCTAGCGGCACGAAGAGAGGCTAAGAGAGACAAGGCATGCACTGCTCATCTTTGTGGAGTAAGTCTCCTTGGTCTACTCTTGGTAGTCCACCTGGTGTAGGTTCCTTAGGACAACTTCCTACAGCCTAGTGGGTGAAGGCACTGTCTCGCAAGCGAGAGGTCCGGGGTCGAATCCTGCTAGGACTAAAATTTTCTGTGTGACTAAAAAGGGCCAAGGAAGCTTCTTAGAAGCCTCTAAGGTCCAAGGTGGATCAAGCGCCACTTGGCGGTCACAGAGGGTGCCATGTCATCAAAGCTGATGACACTGTCTAGGGTGGCCTTGGGGGGAGGCCCGTCCAAGGAACCAATGGGAGCACTGACTAGAGACTATATAATGCCTGTCATTTGCATGTGATTATTTTATATCTTACTCTTCAGACTTGGGAGAAAACTAATCCTTTGTTGGTCACCAAAAAAGGGGGTAAAGAACAAGTGCAAGTGTACATTTTGGTGTGTAGCATTGCCAGTTGGGTGAGAGTTTGGAACACTCTCCGGCCACGGTTGGGACAAGCTAAGTGAACCTTTCGGTGTGGAAACACCACTCCGTGGGTGATCTCTACCTTGGTTGAAAAACCAAGGGCGGTCGGCGGTTTGCCTGTTGGTGCCATTTACTCTAGACCGTGGCCAAGTATGGAGTGACAAAGGGTTATGGGCCCACACTGATCGGGAAACCTGGTTCTTTGTACCACCGCTCAGTTCACGTGACAGGTACCTCCGCAGCAGACAAGAAACCACTGCTCCATCTGCTTCATCCTCGGTCCACTTGGACCAAGGTATGCATTGTGAGAGACCGGACGCGGGTTAGACCCGTGGTCCACTTTTTGCTCTCCACGGATAAGGAACGAGGATACGCACTGTTATTCTTGGTATGACCCTCGAGTCTTCAGCGGGTGACGCTCTGCCCTTGTGGGTACAACCCCGTGTCTGTGGGAGCACTTCCTCCACAATAGCTAGGAGACCATCGGCTGGAGGGATATGCAACGGACTGCACCTTGAAAATTTGTAGCAGTCATCAGCCTCATCAGCCTACATCGGCCTCAACGAAGCAGAACAGCAGAGACTAAGTGAGCATCCTTGACCACACCGCAATCATGCCCGGGGGTCAAGTGATCGTTCCAGTCACCTCACGACCCGCCGAGTTGGGTGCGGCCAACGCCATTGCACGCTTCGATGGCAAAGCCTTCGGCACGTGGAAATGGCAGTTTGAGGTGGTGATGCGCGTGTGCGGGTACCTCAACATGCTCAAAGGGATGGAGGTAGTACCGGAGGACGAGGCAAGCGCAGAATACGCAGGATGGCAAGAGCAGAATGACATCGCTCTCGCACTCCTCGTCACGTCCATTAGCCCCTCCCTAATCTCCCACATTGAGGGGTACACGACGGCAGCTGAGGCTTACACCAAGCTGACGAACTTGTACCAGTCAACTTCTCTCGCCAATCGACTCTTCATGCTGCAGCGCCTCATCGGGCTGCAGGTGGGCGAGGGGGAATCCATCTCGGACTTCCTCCAGCAGTTCGAAGGACTGCTTCAAGAAGCCCACACCATATCCTGGCAGCTCGACCACCAGATGCAGGCCATGATTCTCCTCATGGCCTTGCCGCCAAGCTGGAGTCCCATGATCACCACCTTGGGTGGTTCGGAGGAGTCGGAGTTCGCGTATCCTCGTGTTTCCGAGTTTGTCCGGAACGAGGCCATGCGGCGCAACAACGGCATCATCAACAACGCCACGTACGCGAGTGGCTCTGGAGGCACCTCCTCTCATGGCAACAGCAGAAGCAGTGGCGGCGGGAAGAGCGGCAAGAAGAAGGGCAAGTGCCATAACTGTGGCAAGACGAGGCATTGGACGCAGGAGTGTTGTACACCAAAGAAGGAAGGAGGCGGTGGTGGGAGCAGCAACGTGAGTAAGAAGGTGGACTCGACGTCCACG
This sequence comes from Penium margaritaceum, assembly GCA_023375785.1. Classification (NCBI taxonomy): domain Eukaryota; kingdom Viridiplantae; phylum Streptophyta; class Zygnematophyceae; order Desmidiales; family Peniaceae; genus Penium; species Penium margaritaceum. Next base: position 99,511 of record SZWC01009440.1, read on the forward strand.
AGCATGATGGCCGAGAGCATGGCCCCTCCAAAGGGCTCCGTGCTGCTGCGGCCGGTAGCCTTCGGGCTCGACAGTGGCACGGACTACCACACCTCTCGCGAGGCATGTGGCTTTTCGTCCCTCACACCGTCAACGGCCAAGTTCCGGTGCACCAACAGCGGCATCGAATACGCGGCTGGTGAGGGAGAGAAGGTCGTGCACACGCGGCTCAACGGAGCCGACAAGGAGTTACGGCAAAAGAACGTCGTCTACATGCCAGCTTTCGCCGTGAACCTCCTCTCCGTCTCGCGGATTACGGATCACGCGATGATGGTGGTGTTCACACAGAAGAAAGCCGTCATCCTCAAGAACGAGGACGTGACGATTACTTACGCCGCGTCAGACCTTGTCGCCAAGGTGCCACGAACGAATGGACTCTACGTTCTGCAGACGAAGAGCGCGGAAGGACACGCTGGAGCGGCAGAGGCAGTAGCGGTAGCTGCACCATCGCCGAACGCCAAGACACCATCCATGCCGCTTGCTATGACGGCTAAAGACACGGGAGCAACAACTGCGAAGCTGTGGCACAGACGCCTTGGGCACGTGGCCGACAGCACCCTGCAGGTCATGCAGGAGCAGAAACTTGTACGCAGGCTGGAGGGATGTGAGCTGAAGGATGGATGCAACACGAGGTGTGAGGTTTGCCTGCAAGGGAAGACAAAGCGGAAACGCTTCTCCAAAAACGGTCGCAGAGCAGAGGGCATACTCGACCTTGTCCTCAGCGACGTGTGTGGCCCCATGCGCACCACGTCCAACGGCAGCTCCAAGTACCTCCTTACCTTCATCGATGACTACTCTCGGAAGGTGTGGGTGTACGTCCTCAAAACGAAGGGAGAGGTACTGGAGCGCCTGCAAGACTTTGTCGCCATGGTGGAGCGACAAACCGGGCGGAAGGTCAAGGTCCTGCGGAGCGACAATGGCGGAGAGTACGAGGGGTACAAGCCGTGGCTTCAAGCACACGGCATTGTCCACGAACCTACTACCCCCTACACACCGCAGAGCAACGGCGTGGCCGAGTGCATGAACCAGACCATTCTGGCCATGACGCAAACCATGCTGTTCGACTCAAAGCTCCCTCCTCGCTTCTGGGCGGAAGCAGCGTGCACTGCATGCTACCTCATCAACCTCATGCCTGCTACAGCACTGCGAAGCAAGGGGACAGAAAAGAAGCAAAATACAGAACGCATGACGCCGCAGGAGGCATGGTCGGGAAAGAAGCCGGATGCATCTCACCTAAAGTCCAGGAGGCACGGAGCGGGGAAGTTGGATGCACGTGTGCGCAAGTGCGTGATGATCGGCTACAAGGCCGTGCACAAGGCGTACAGGCTATGGGACCAGGAGCAGGGAGTGTTATCACCTCCACAGATGTGACCTTCCAGGAAGAGTCACACGACAAGGGAGAACTGCTGGACCCAGAGAACTCTCCAAAACAGGAAGAGTAGATCGTGCTACTGGAGGCGGGTGACACACCCCCGCATAACTGGCGTGGGACGCCAGTGGCCGTAGACAGCGAGGCTGCCAATTCAGGGAGAGCATCCGCTCAGGCTGAAGCGAAGTCGACATCCGACACCGCGTCAGAGACATCTGAGGCCTCCTTGGAGGCCAGTGGCTCTTCCCTTCCAGCGACCCCTCCTAGGGAAGCACAGCAGCAGCAGCAGCTCAAGCAGCCAGCACCAGCACCACTGCGGTGTAGTGAGTGCCAAGTGTTGGAAATGGAGGAGAGAGGGAGCCTTGGAGCAGCGAGCATGTGTGATTGGAAGGGCATCATTTGTGCTGAAGAATGGTTGTTCAATCACTCAAAATGATGGAGTACATATAGAGCTAGAGCTTGGGCAAGTCAGCCCTCTCACAAGCCACACCACTTAGCCATGGAGGCTAAGGCTCACAAACTAGAATCCATAATCTCACACAAGGGAGGAAATCAGCCTAGCAATCAGGCTGACCACTCACACACGACCTAGAGAGCTAGAGAATGCTCTCATGGCACACTCCTAGTGGTCACATAACCCACAAACCCATGGAGAATCGCCATGTGTCCATGGCTAGCACACAAGGATCTCACCTCACCTAAAAAGTAAGGAGAGGTACCTTTATCCTAGTCAGCACACTCTGACAAGGCAATCCTAAGACCAAGGACCTTTTTGGATATTTCTCCCATCAGGTCTTGACCCTGGACCTCTTGCCTTTTTCTTTTCTCAGGCTAAGGCATGGAGCCATCACCCATGCCCACCCAGACATCGACGGTCCATGACCCCCGAAACTTCGAAAATTCATATCTCCCAATCCGACCGTTGGATCGGCCTCAAACTTGGACCGTAGACATTTTGCCACATGATCTTTCCAATGGTGAAGTCGGATTGGCGATCGGAGCAGGCATCTGGTACTTTCCTGGAACTTGCTC
>SZWC01009441.1:0-19939 GCA_023375785.1 Penium margaritaceum
ATGTATATGTATATGTATATGTATATGTATATGTATATGTATATGTATATGTATATGTATATGTATATGTATATGTATATGTATATGTATATGTATATGTATATGTATATGTATTTTTATGTGTATATGTATATGTATATTGTTGATGTTTGTGGGGTGCAGCAAGAGTTAGCTTCCTTGCTGCTGGGACCGTTGGTTTCAAAGAAATCCTTGCCTTCCACCTGCGAGAACCCCTTTGCAACCAGGTGCGCTTTGAACTTGTCGATGCTGCCATCGGCCTTCGTTTTCACCCTGAACACCCACTTCACACCAACTGGCCTTGATCCGGATGGCAGCTCTGTTAGCTCCCAAGTTCCCTGCTCCATGAGGCTGGTGTATTCTGCATCTAGTGCTACTTTCCATTCTGCTGCAAACTAGCCTGCCAGTGATTCCTGGAGTGACTTTGGCTCGGGCGGTAGTGTAGATGACGCCTTGGAAAGGAGAGCTGTCAGATGCGTTGTTGTGAAGTCGGCATGTACCTCATCATTCTCAGCATACACAGTGCATGCTGTGATCGCCATATCGCATTCTGCTTCATCCTCCTTGTGCTGTTCTTCCATTTGCTGCTGAAGGAGGTGCGTGAAGTGCCGGCGTTCGATTGTGCCATCGTGCTGCTTCAGCCGCGTCGCCTCAACACCATTTTGCGTCGCCACGGGATGGCGTTTGCCATGGCTTACTACGACCGTCTCCTGATCAGTGGCGATGCGTTTGTTGTGGTCAGCCGCGAGGGGCACACTCGTGCACATTGCCTCTTCACTCGCCTGATCCACATCCGTCGTGTTGAGTGGATCACAGTCTGCTGCTTCGTCTTGGATTGAATCCACAAATGAGTCATAGAATGACTCAAGGAGGTCTGGAGCGGTTGAGCGCTTGGCTTCCCTCCCTTGACATGTCAGATGCTCGAAGAAAACAGCATCACGACTGGTGACGATTTGTTGAGAGTCAATGTCGTAGAACTCCCAACCTTTCATGTTAGGACTTTCTCCGACAAACATGCCCCAAGCTGCTTTGTCTGTAAGCTTCCTACGACGTTCTTTTGGGACGTGGAGAAGCGCCATGCAGCGAAATGTCCGAAGCATGGTGATGTCCGGCTTGTAGTCATGCCATGCTTCAAACAGAGTCTTGTCTGGTACAGCCATGTGCGGTACACGATTCTGCACCCAAACTGCTTGCCTCAAAGCATACGGCCACCAGGTGTTGTCCAGCTGCGCTCCTAGCAGCATGGATTTGAATGTCTCCTGAACAATGCGATTTGCCCTTTCTGCGACACCATTCTGCTGTGGGGTATATGGTGTAGAGAACTGCTACAAGATGCCCATGTCCTCAAGCTGCGACATGAACTCTGTACTGGTGTACTCGCTAGCATTGTCGGAGCGTAGGACTTGCAGCTCCTTGTTGCTTTGCCTCTCCACCATTGCCAGCCATTTGAAGAAGTAGGTTAGCGCTTCATCTCTGGTTCGGAGGGGGTAGCTCCAAAGGAAACCTGACCTTCGGCAAAGGTTTTTCCTTCATGGCTTTTGAGCGTGACATGCTTGCCGTTACTCATGACGTGAGCTCCTCTCTTCATCAGTTGGTCGAGGGAGAGGAGGTTAACAGCAATGTCAGGTATGTAGAAAACGTTGCCAAATTTGACCTGTGCTCCATCGTACCCTGTCACGGTCATCATGCCCTTGCCGAGCACGGGCACCTGCTTGTTGTTGGCACTTGTGGAGGAATGACAGGCTGCTGCATGGCTGGTGGAGGACTTGGCTGAGGTAGATGTGCTGATGATGCTTGTGAAGCTTGATGGGCATGATTCAACTGATGTTGCTGTTGTTGTTGTTACTGTTGTTGCAGTTGCAGTTGTTGCTGTTGCAGCTGGTTTTGCTGCTGTAGCCATGCCATCTGCTGCTGAAGCTGATTCAACTGAGCATCACGTGTGAGCTGCTCCTGCTGGCGGAGTAGCTCTTGTGCACCTAGTTGCTGCCTCAATGCCATGGTCTCTTGCTCCACAGCCTGGCGCGTAGCTGCTTCTTGTTGCGCCATGCGCTTTGCTTCATCCGCCAAGCATTGCGCTTCTTCCGCCTTATGTTCTGCCTGCTCTGCCACATGACGACCCTGATCTTGTCCCATGCACAAACCATGCAGGACATAATTTTCATCAAGAGGTGGAGAGTTTGCACCTGAATTCTCCATCTCCATGTTGCTCACGTTATCCACGTTGCCTCTGACGTTTGCAGGCTGGATCCCACCTTGGGCGCTTGAAGACGTCAGTTGCTCACTGGCATAGGCGACTGGATTCTACAGCTCCTCCAGAACACACCACTACCTTGGACTCAAACTGTAGATGCTGTCAGCACAAACCTTGCTCTGATACCATGTTGATGTTTGTGGGGTGCAGCAAGGGTTAGCTTCCTTGCTGGTGGGACCGTTGTGCTTGGAGAGCAACCACAGAAAGAGTAGAAAGCTGGAAGTGGGAGAGTGCTGGGACTGAATGACTGTAGTTGATCACAACTATAGTACAAGAAACAGTACAGAAAACACAGCTCAGCTAGAGACTAACTATGGACTCTCACGCTTAGACACAGCTCCTGGCCCATAGGTGGGCAACGCCTGACAAGACAGCTCAAACTAGGAAGCTTGAGTCTTGGGCGTAGTCTGGCCACCACTTCTAGGTAGTCAGGCCTTCAGGTAGTCAGGGGTGTCCTCCTGCCCAGGCTGGAAGACTGCTGCCAGGCTTACTGGGGTCTTGAGAAGACTGTTTGCAGAGCCTTGGCCTCAGGTGATGTCTGGAACTGGTGGAGGCTGCTGTGGAAGACTGCAGGCGGAAAGCTTGGTGATGACTGAGTTTTTTCTAATGAAGACTGCCAGGCTGGCCACCTTTTATAGCAGGCTGCTGGCAATTTGACAGCTGTCCAGGCTGATGGAAACTTCCGGCTGCAGGCGGGAAGATTCCTAGCCTAGGAATCCTCCTGTAGGCAATATCCCCCCCAGTAGCTCCTGGTGCTGAGTCGTGCATGGCTGTGCTGATGCAGAGCGGTCCCCGCTTCTGGCTTTGCATGTGGCTGATGACTCGTGCATGCATGCTGTGACACAGTGCTGTGTCACGCATGCGTGCGTTGATGCAGAGCGGTCCCCACTCTGGGCCTTCCATGCTGCTGCTGAGTTGCGCTGATGCAGTAGCTGATGCAGGGCGGTCCACACTGTCCAGTCAGGTGTAGCCCCACCCTGACTGGACCTAGCCCAGAACCCAGCAGTGCGTAGTCGCACAGCACAGCTGCTGACTGGTCTGGGTCAGCAGGCATGCACAGCCCTGCTGTGCATGCAGCACACAGTATTTTACAGCTCTAGGGTCCATTCCCCCCATGGACCTAGATGCCAGAATAAAATCTGGCCTGTACAAGCGGAGAAAATCTCCGCCATTGAACCCGGGAATTTTTGAGAGAAAATTCCCTAACGTTTTGCAGGCTCCTCCGATTCTGAAACCGACTGCGCCAGCTCGACCAGAAAAATAGGCGCAGTAATGGTCACCTCTAACACTCCCCCTCGATTGGTGCACGGAAAAGGTTTTCTAGTTGTCGGTGAAGATATCGGTGACGTCGGGTGTCTCCCAGAGGGTTTCGATGTCAGAAGAATTTTCTGCTGCTTCCCCGGTGTCAAAAAAATTGAGAAGAGGCTTTTCCTTGCTGTTGGGATCAAAATCGCTCTCCACTGCAATGACCGGGGCTCCCTCTGGGTATTTTCCGACTTCAGGAGGTTGCTGCTAGGCTTTTCCTGCTATTTCCGCCATAAAAAAAATGTTTGGTTGCGTCTCAGGTCGTCTCGCTTGAATTCTGGTGACTTCTGCTTCTAGAAAACGCGTAGGGGCATTTTTGGTGCATGCTGCTGCATGGGGGGGCGCTCTGGTTGACTTGCCCTTCGCTTGGAAGGTTCCCTGTTGCTTTCCGGTGGGTGGAGATGTCGCTGGGAGAGAAGAAAAAAATATTCTCCTCTCCCCCTCACGTCCACCGGCTGTTGTGGAGGTATAAATGGCAGTTGCAGTGTTGCTGACGCTATTTTTGCCCTCACGCGTGCGAGGTCGACGCTCCATAACTTCACTCAGATTCTGCGCGATTCTGGCTGCCGCAGCTGGATTTGGGGTTGCGCTGGTTGATCGTCGCATGCTTGGAGTCTCCTCCATTGCCGCTGAACTGCTCGTTGAGTGAGCTGTGATCCCCTCCTCTCGCCATCCGTCTTTCTCCTCCCTGCCGCTTTGTCCTTTTCCTGGCTCCTTTGCCAGGTTCCGTCCAGTAGTGCAGGTGGGCTTGCGAACTCGCTTAGGAGGGACAAGTTCGCTCGCCACTCGATTTGCAAGCGAGCTGGCGAGCAAACTCGCTCCTCTTTTTTTTCGCTCGCTCGCTTGCTCGCTTTCTCGCTTGCTCTTGCTGTCTGCCGCGACGGCAGGCAGCTTCGCTGCCATGCTTACCGTCGCGGCAGGCCTGCCGCTTGCTGCCTCACCTGCCCCTTTCGCAGCTCGCCCCCCCCCCTCGCTTTCGCCGCACCTGCTCCGCCGCAAAGCCCTGCTTCGCACTCTGCCGTCGCGGCAGGCTGTCGTGGCAGGTGACCCTGCTTCGGCGCTGCTCTCGCAGCTTGCTGCGGCCGATACTCGCTCCCGGTAAAATCAGCTGCGCATCCCTTTTTCAGCTTCTGAGTGTCAGTCCGTGCTGATCCACTTTTATTTTTCTCTGAGGACTGAACTAGGTCTTTGGAGGAACGATTTTCTGGAAAAGTAGGAGACTGAAGTAGGTCTCCTAACGAAGTAGAGGATTGAAGGGGGTGGTTGAAGCTGCTGACTGTCTGGGAGTAAAAATGATTTTCTGTAGCAGGCTGCTGAGGGGAGACAGGTGTAAATATCTAAGATGTCACGCCGACACTGAGCGTGACTGAGTCTGTCAGTGATGAAAGGACTCGAACTGCTGCTGGGGAATTTTCTGTTGCAGGTGACGTTTCTTGATGGCTTTGGATCTCTGCTGCATGCTCCACAAACATTTTCCCGTGCACCATGAGGCACGAATCTCCATTTTTCTGTGTACAGAGATCACCGATGGCGTTGGCGCGCGTGTTCGACTGCCGCGTGTCTCCCATGTTGCCATTCTTCCTGGGATACTATGAGTGGGCATTACGTGTAAGTCCACACTGCTCCTTACACCTGTAAAAAATGTCCTTTGGGACACTTTTTGTCAAAAAATCTGCTGCTTGCGCTGTTCCTAGAACGTGCTCGAGGACAATCGTGTGGTGGATCACCTTTGAGCGAATCCAGTGGCCGCGGATGTCAATGTGCTTCGTCCGCCCCTGAAATTTTGTCGAGTTTGCAAGGTCGATAGCCGATTTGTTATCGACGTAAACTTTTGTCGGGCCGTGCTGCAGGAAGCCGATGTCGTCAAGGAGGTTCGTGAGGTAGGTTACCTCCTGAGCTGCTGATGTCGCCGCGACATACTCAGCTTCAGCTGAGCTGAGTGTGATGATGTTTTGCCTCCTGCTCGACCACGAGACTGTCATTCTGGCCAGGAGACAAACGAATCCAGTGGTGCTTTGACGGTCTTCTTCCGTACCGCCGAAATCTGCATCCACGTAGCAGCTCAGCTCCAAGTTGCTTGACGAGCCAAAGACTAAACCTGTGTCTGAGGTAGTCCGGAAGAAACCGAGAGCACGATCCAGCTCCTTGCAAGCCCTTTCACAGCAGGTCTCATTCCCAAGCGCCAGGTTGCTCACCGCAAACTGCAGGTCAGGTCGTGTGCAGCTTGCAGGGTGCATGAGAGAACCGACTCTGCTGCGATAGTCAGTCTCATTTCTCCCCCTTGGTCCCTGATGAATCAGCTGCTGCTGCGTTAGGGGAGTCGGAGCGTGACAATCTGGGACGTCAAACCGTTCGAAGACTTTGGCTGCGTAAGACTGCTGTGACAACTTGAGCGTGCGTGATGCACGATCACGTTTGATGTTCATGCCAAGGTAGTACTCAAAGCTCGGCATCAGCGTCACATTGACCTTTTTTGCCATTGCATAAGCAGTTATGTGGATGAAGTCTGGCGACGGGCCGATGATCAGGATATCGTCGACGTAGACGAGGACGTAGTAGTCTGGACGTTTGTTCTCAGCCTGACGATGTAGAAACAAGCAGTCATCGTAGGCTGATGGATGAAAGTCCAGTGACTCGAGGAGGCTCTGCAGCTTGCGGTACCAAAGGAGAGGGCTCTACTTCAACCCATACAAGCTCTTCACGAGCTTGCATACTCTTCCGCTGCCGTCATCATACCCATCTGGTTGCTTCATGTAGACTGTAGTGTCTATTTCTCCATGTAGAAAGGCGTTCTTGACGTCGAGCTGCTGCACCTCGTAGTCTTTGACTGCTGCAATGGCGAGCATGATGCGTGTTGTGGTATAACGGTTGACAAGTGCGTAGGTTTCAAAGAAATCCTTGCCTTCCACCTGCGAGAACCCCTTTGCAACCAGGCGTGCTTTGAACTTGTCGATGCTACCGTCCGCCTTCATTTTCACCCTGAACACCCACTTCACACCAACTGGCCTTGATCTGGATGGCAGCTCTGTCAGCTCCCAAGTTCCCTGCTCCATGAGGCTGGTGTATTCTGCATCTAGTGCTGCTTTCCATTCTGCTGCAAACTCGCCTGCCAGTGCTTCCTTGAGGGACTTTGGCTCGGGCGGTAGTGCAGATGACGCCTTGGAAAGGAGAGCTGTCAGATGCGTTTTTGTGAAGTCGGCATGTACCTCATCATTCTCAGCATACACAGTGCATGCTGTGATCGCCATATCGCATTCTGCTTCATCCTCCTTATGCTGTTCTTCCATCTGCTGTTGTAGGAGGCGCGTGAAGTGCCGTTCGACTGTGCCATCGTGCTGCTTCAGCCGTGTCGCCTCCACACCATCTTGCGTCGCCACGGGATGGCGTTTGCCATGGCTTACTACGACCGTCTCCTGATCAGTGGCGATGCGTTTGTCGTGGTCAGCCGCGAGGGGCACACTTGTGCGCACCGCCTCTTCACTCGCCTGATCCAGATCCGTCATGGTGAGTGGATCACAGTCTGCTGCTTCGTCTTGGATTGACTCCACAAATGAGTCATAGGATGACTCAATGAGGCCTGGAGCGGTCGAGCGCTTGGCTTCCCACCCTTGACGTGTCAGATGCTCGAAGAAAACAACATCACGACTGGTGACGATTCGTTGAGAGTTGATGTCGTAGAACTCCCAACCTTTCATGTTGGGGTTTTTTCCGACAAACATGCCCCAAGATGCTTTGTCTGCAAGCTTCCTATGACGTTCTTTTGGGACGTGGAGAAGCGCCATGCAGCCAAATGTCCGAAGCATGGTGATTTCCGGCTTGCAGTCGTGCCATGCTTCAATTGGAGTCATGTCTGGTAAAGCCATGTGTGGTACACAATTCCGCACCCAAACTGCTTACCTCAAAGCATACGGCCACCAGGTGTTGTCTAGCTGCGCTCCTAGCACCATGGATTTGAATGTCTCCTGAACAGTACGATTTGCCCTTTCTGCGACACCATTCTGCTGCGGGATATATGGTGTAGAGAACTGCTGCACGATGCCCATGTCTTCAAGCTACGACATGAACTCTGTGCTTGTGTACTCGCCAGCATTGTCGGAGCGTAGGACTTGCAGCTTCTTGTTTCTTTGCCTCTCCGCCATTGCCAGCCATTTGAAGAAGTAGGTTGGCGCTTCATCTCTGGTTCGGAGGGGGTAGCTCCAAAGGAAAGGTGTCGCATCATCCACAAAGATGAGGAAGTAACGGTGTCCACCATAGACTGTTGCTGAGGGGAGCGGTCCGCAGATGTCAGTGTGAACCAATCTCAGCTTTTGGCTGATGCCGCACTTGCTCGCTCGAGGGTACATTTGTCGTGGCAACTTGGCACGAACGCAGTCCTCACAAGGATCAGTTCTGCCTTGGCCACTTTTCTTGATGTCGAGGCCGTTGACATGGCCCTTCTTCACCATGGATTCCACCAACTGATTGCTGACGTGGCCTAGCCTCTTGTGCCACACTAGAGCATCTGCACCTACAGGTTGGTGTAGACTTGCTGCTGCAAATGGGGAATCCGTCACATCTTGAGCTGGTGCGTTGAAGTCCAGCTCAATCATGCCATGAGGAAGGAGCTGACCTTCTGCAATGGTTTTTCCTTCATGGCTTTTAAGCATGACATGCTTGCCGTTACTGATGACGCGAGCTCCTCTCTTCATCAGTTGGTCGAGGGAGAGGAGGTTAACAGCAATGTCAGGTATGTAGAGAGCGTTGCCAAATTTGACCTGTGCTCCATCATACCCTGTCACGGTCATCATGCCCTTGCCGAGCACGGGCACCTGCTTGTTTTTGGCGGCTGTGACGTAGCTCCGATCTGAAGGCTCGTAATTATGGAGGCAGGATTTGTGGTACGTGATGTGCGAGGTACACCCGCTGTCCAGGTACCAAACATACGGAGAGCGAACCAGCTTGTCACTTTGACTGTCTGACAACTGGAACACTGATGCAGTGTAGTCAAACTGCTGCCCTTTGCCTTCCTCATTTGCCTTCTTGTCGGACTCCTGACTGTCCTTTTTACTCTGTTCTCCTCCACTCTCTTTCCTCTCTCTCCCTCGCTTCTTCCCCTTGAAGTTGCTCTGCATCCTCCCTTTCTCCTCATCACGCAACCTCTTGAAGCAGTTTCTCTTCACGTGCCCTTTCTTCTTGCAATAATGGCACGTGATGTCAGGACGTGATCCGGTCAGCTGGCCGATGGCATTACGTGCGATCGCCTTTATGAGGGAGCGCGTTGACTCATGGGAGTATGCTAACTTCATCACGAGATGGCTGTTGGACAGGGAGTGAGACACGCTCTTCTCTCCTTCATTCTGGTAACCTGCATTGCTGAAAATGCAAGCCTTTTCGCTTGTGAGTTGGCGGTCTCTCTGCTCTGTCAATAGCATCTTGCACACATATGCCTCTGTCAGTTCTGCTTCTGACTTGAATTTGAGAACTTTCTTCACGCCATCCCTGTCTCCAGTGAGGCCGTTGAGTAGGAAGGTCACGAAGATTGGCTCAGAGATGGGTGCATCTGTGATGGCAAGTTGGTCATGGAGCGATTTTGTCTTGTTGATGTAGCTCTCAATGTCACTGAAGCTGCTGAGGCTGATATGGGAGAGCTTTGTGAGGAGATGAGACTTGAAAGTGGAGTCCCCTGACATGTAGGTCCGTAGCAGATAGGACCATGCATGTTTGGCTGGTTCAGCTGTTGCCTCGTACATGCGAATGGCTTGCTGAATGCGAGGACTGAGCTGATTGTCAAGCACCATGTATGCAGCTTGCGTGAAGTAGTTGAACTCCGACACGATGTGTGGTGGAGATCCTGGGGGAGGAGGAACGTAATAACCAGTGTAGAACTTCCAGATGCTGTGAATCTGGGCCACTTGTTTGAACTTGTGGGCCCAGTGTGGGAAGTTCTCGCCATCAAACTGGTCGATCTTGATCTTGTGCAGATGCAGAAAGGCTACTGCTGCTGGCACAATGTCCTCTAACCCCTGGTACCCAACTCCTTGTGTTGGAGTTGTGTGACACTGCTGCACGTTTGCTGCTGCCGGTTGCGCCTGAAACACAGGCTGCACTGTCCGATGTGGTTGCCCCATGTATTTATGAGGAGTTGGTGCTTGTGGAGATGGCTGAAATGGGGCCATCGTGGGCATGCCAAATGGAACCTGTTGCTGTTGGGCTATAAACTGCTGCTGCATTCCTACTTGTGCCGACGCTGCTGGTGGCACTTGTGGAGGAATGACAGGCTGCTGCATGGCTGGTAGAGGACTTGGCTGAGGTAGATGTCCTGATGATGCTTGTGAAGCTTGATGGGCATGATTCAAATGATGTTGCTGCTGTTGTTGTTGCTGTTGTTGCAGTTGGAGTTGTTGCTGTTGCAGCTGGTTCTGCTGCTGTAGCCATGCCATCTGCTGCTGAAGCTGATTCAACTGAGCATCACGTGTGAGCTGCTCCTGCTGGCGGAGTAGCTCTTGTACACCTAGTTGCTGCCTCAATGCCATGGTCTCTTGCTCCACAGCCTGACGCGTAGCTGCTTCTTGCTGTGCCATGCGCTTTGCTTCATCCGCCAAGCGTTGCGCTTCTTCCGCCTTACGTTCTGCCTGCTCTGCCACATGACGACCCTGATCTTGTCCCATGCGAAAACCATGCAGGACAGAATTTTCATCAAGAGGTAGAGAGTTCGCACCTGAATTCTCCATCTCCATGTTGCTCACGTAATCCACGTTGCCTCTGACGTTTGCAGGCTGGATCCTACCTTGGGCGCTCGAAGACGTCAGTTGCTCGCTGGCGTAGGCGACTGGATTCTACAGCTCCTCCAGAACACACCACTACCTAGGACTCAAACTGTAGATGCTGTCAGCACAAACCTTGCTCTGATACCATGTTGATGTTTGTGGGGTGCAGCAAGGGTTAGCTTCCTTGCTGCTGGGACCGTTGTGCTTGGAGAGCAACCACAGAAAGAGTAGAAAGCTGGAACTGGGAGAGTGCTGGGACTGAATGACTGTAGTTGATCACAACTATAGTACAAGAAACAGTACAGCAAACACAGCTCAGCTAGAGACTAACTCTGGACTCTCACGCCTAGACACAGCTCCTGGCCCATAGGTGGGCAACGTCTAACAAGACAGCTCAAACTAGGAAGCTTGAGTCTTGGGCGTAGTCTGGCCACCACTTCTAGGTAGTCAGGCCTTCAGGTAGTCAGGGGCGTCCTCCTGCCCAGGCTGGAAGACTGCTGCCAGGCTTACTGGGGTCTTGAGAAGAGTGTCTGCAGAGCCTTGGCCTCAGGTGATGTCTGGAACTGGTGGAGGCTGCTGTGGTAGACTGCAGGCGGAAATCTTGGTGATGACTGAGTTTTTTCTAATGAAGACTGCCAGGCTGGCCACCTTTTATAGCAGGCTGCTGGCAAGTTGACAGTTGTCCAGGCTGATGGAAGCTTCCGGCTGCAGGCGGGAAGATTCCTAATCTAGGAATCTTGCTATAGGTAGTAGCCCCCTCAGTAGCTCCTGCTGCTGAGTCGTGCATGGCTGTGCTGATGCAGAGCGGTCCCCGCTTCTGGCTTTGCATGTGGCTGATGACTCGTGCATGCATGCTGTGACACAGTGCTGTGTCACGCATGCATGCGTTGATGCAGAGCGGTACCCACTTTGGGCCTTGCATGCTGCTGCTGAGTCGCGCTGATGCAGTAGCTGATGGAGGGCGGTCCACACTGTCCAGTCACGTGTAGCCCCACCCTGACTGGACCTAGCCCAGAACCCAGCAGTGCGTAGTCGCACTACACAGCTGCTGACTGGTCTGGGTCAGCAGGCATGCATAGCCCTGCTGTGCATGCAGCACACAATATTTTACAGCTCTAGGGTCCATTCCCCCCATGGACCTAGATGCCAGAATAAAATCTGGCCTGTACAAGCGGAGAAAATCGCCGCCGTTGAACCCGGGAATTTTTGAGAGAAAATTCCCTAACTTCTTGCGGGCTCCTCCGATTCTGAAACCGACTGCGCCAGCTCGACCAGAAAAATAGGCGCAGTAATGGTCACCTCTAACACTCCCCCTCGATTGGTGTGCCAAAGAGTTTTTCTAGTTGTTGGTGAAGAAATCGGTGATGTCGGGTGTCTCCCAGAGGGTTTCGATGTCAGAAGAAATTTCTGCTGCTTCCCCGGTATCAAAAAAATTGAGAAGAGGCTTTTCCTTACTCTTGGGATTGAAATCGCTCTCGACTGCAATGACCGGGGCTCCCTCTGGGTCTTTTCCGGCTTCAGGAGGTTGCTGCTGGGCTTTTCCTGCTATTTCCGCCATAAAAAATGTTTGGATGTTTGGTGGCGTCTCAGGTCGTCTCGCTCGAATTCCGGTGACTTCTGCTGCAAGAAAACGCGTAGGGGCGTTTTTGGTGCATGCTGCTGCATGGAGGGGGACTCCGGTTGACTTGCCCTTCGCTTGGAAGGTTCCCTGCTACTTTCTGGTAGGTGGAGATGTCGCTGGGAGAGAAGAAAAAAATATTCTCCTCTCCCCCTCACGTCCACCGGCTGTTGTGGAGGTATAAATGGCAGTTGTAGTGATGCTGACGCCACTTTTTCCCTCACGCGTGCGAAGTCGACGCTCCACAACTTCACTCAGAATCTACGCGATTTTGGCTGCCACAGCTGGATTTGGGGTCGCGCTGGTTGATCGTCGCACGCTTGGAGTCTCCTCCACTGCCGCTGAACTGCTCGTCGAGTGAGCTGTGACCCCCTCCTCTCGCCGTCCGTCTTTTTCCTCCCTGCCGCGTTGTCCTTTTCCTGGCTCCTTCGCCAGCTTCCGTCCAGTAGTGCAGGTGGACTTGCGAACTCGCTTAGGAGGGGCGAGTTCGCTCGCCACTCGATTTGCAAGCGAGCTGGCAAGCGAACTTGCTCCTCTTTTTTTTCGCTCGCTCGCTTGCTCGCTTTCTCGCTTGCTCTTGCTGCCTGCCGCGACGGCAGGCAGCTTCGCTGCCATGCCTGCCGTCGCGGCAGGCCTGCGGCTTGCTGCCTCACCTGCCCCTTTCGCAGCTCGCCCGCCCCTCGCTTTCGCCGCACCTGCTCCGCCGCGAAGCCCTGCTTCGCGCTCTGCAGCCGCGGCAAGCTGTCACGGCAGGTGACCCTGCTTCGGCGCTGCTCTCGCAGCTTGCTGCTGCCGATACTCGCTCCCGGCAGAATCAGCTGCGCGCCCTTTTTCATCTTCCGAGAGTCAGTCTGTGCTGCTCCACTTTTATTTTTCTCTGAGGATTGAACTAGGTCTTCGGAGGATCGGTTTTCTGGAAAAGTAGGAGACTGAAGTAGGTCTCCTAACGAAGTAGAGGATTGAAGGGGGTGGTTGAAGCTGCTGACTGTCTGGGAGTAAAAATGATTTTCTGTAGCAGGCTGCTGAGGGGAGACAGGTGTAAATTTCTCAGATGTCACGCCGACACTGAGCGTGACTGAGTCTGTTGGTGATGAAAGGACTCGAACTGCTGCTGGGGAATTTTCTGTTGCAGGTGAAATTTCTTGATGGCTTTGGATCTCTGCTACATGCTTCACAAAAACTTTCCCGTGCACCGTGAGGCACAAATCTCCATTTTTCTCTGTACAGAGATCGCTGATGGCGTTGGCGCGCGTGTTCAACTGCCGCGTGTCTCACAGGTTGCTATTCTTCCGGGGATACTATGAGTGGGCATTATGCGTAAGTCCACACTGCTCCATACACCTGTAAAAAATGTCCTTTGGGACTCTTTTTGTCAAAAATTCTACTGCTTGCGCTGTTCCTAGAACGTGCTCAAGGACAATTGTGTGGTCGATCACCTTTGAGCAAATCCAGTGGCCGTGGATGTCAATGTGCTTCGTCTGCCCCTAAAATTTTGTCGAGTTTGGAAGGTCGATAGCCGATTTGTTGTCGACGTAAACTTTGGTCGGGTTGTGCTGCAGGAAGCCGATGTCGTCAAGGAGGTTCCTGAGGTAGGTTACCTCCTGAGCTGCTGATGTCGCCGGGACATACTCAGCTTTAGCTGAGCTGAGTGTGATGATGTTTTGCCTCCTGCTCGACCACGAGACTGCCGTTCCGGCCAGGAGACAAACGCATCCTGTGGTGCTTCGACGGTCTTCTTCCGTACCGCCGAAATCTGCATCCACGTAGCAGCTCAGCTCCAAGTTGCTTGACGAGCCAAAGACTAACCCTGTGTCTGAGGTAGTCCGGAAGAAACCGAGAGCACGATCCAGCTCCTTGCAAGCCCTTTCACAGCAGGTCTCATTCCCACACGCCAGGTTGCTCACCGCAAACTGCAGGTCAGGTCGAGTGCAGCTTGCAGCGTGCATGAGAGAACCGACTCTGCTGCGATAGTCAGTCTCATTTCTCCCCCTTGGTCCCTGATGAATCAGCTGCTGCTGCATTAGGGGAGTCGGAACGTGACGATCTGGGACGTCAAACTGTTCGAAGACTTTGGCTGCGTAAGACTGCTGTGATAAATTGAGCGTGCGTGATGCACGATCACGTTTGATGTTCATGCCGAGGTAGTACTCAAAGCTCGGCATCAGCATCACATTGACCTCTTTTGCCATTGCACAAGCAGTTGCGTGGATGAAGTCTGGCGACGGGCGGATGATCAGGATATCGTCGACATAGACGAGGGCGTAGCAGTCTGGACGTTTGTTCTCAGCCTGACGATGTAGAAACAAGCAGTCATCGTAGGCTGATGGATGAAAGTCCAGTGAATCGAGGAGGCTCTACAGCTTGCGGTACCAAAACAGAGGGCTTTGCTTCAACCCGTACAAGCTCTTGACGAGCTTGCATACTCTTCCGCTACCGTCATCATACCCTTCCGGCTTCTTCATGTTGACTGTAGTGTCCATTTCTCCATGCAGAAAGGCGTTCTTGACGTCGAGCTGCTGCACCTCGTAGTCTTTGGCTGCTGCAATGGCGAGCATGATGCGCGCTGTGGTATAACGGTTGATAGGTACGTAGGTTTCGAAGAAATCCTTGCCTTCCACCTGCGAGAACCCCTTTGCAACCAGACGTGCTTTGAACTTGTCGATGTTGCTGTCCGCCTTCGTTTTCACCCTGAACACCCACTTCACACCAACTGGCCTTGATCCGGATGGCAGCTCTGTTAGCTCCCAAGTTCCCTGCTCCATGAGGCTGGTGTATTCTGCATCTAGTGCTGCTTTCCATTCTGCTGCAAACTTGCATGCCAGTGCTTTCTTGAGTGACTTTGGCTTGGGCGGTAGTGCAGATGACACCTTGGAAAGGAGAGCTGTCAGATGCGTTGTTGTGAAGTCGGCATGTACCTCATCATTCTCAGCATACACAGTGCATGCTGTGATCGCCATATCGCATTCTGCTTCATCCTCCTTGTGCTATTCTTCCATTTGCTGTTGCAGGAGGCACGTGAAGTGCCGGCGTTCGACTATGCCATCGTGCTCCTTCAGCCGCGTCTCCTCCACACCATCTTGCATCGCCACGGGATGGCGTTTGCCATGGCTTACTACGACCGTTTCCTGATCAGAGGCGATGCGTTCGTCGTGGTCAGCCGCGAGGGGCACACTCGTGCGCACCGCCTCTTCACTCGCCTGATCCAGATCCGTCGTGGTGAGTGGATCACAGTCTGCTGCTTCGTCTTGGATTGACTCCACAAATGAGTCATAGAATGATTCAAGGAGGTCTGGAGCGGTCAAGCGCTTGGTTTCCCACCCTTGACGTGTCAGATGCTGGAAGAAAACAGCATCACGACTGGTGACGATTCGTTGAGAGTCGATGTCGTAGAACTCCCAACCTTTCATGTTGGGGCTTTGTTCGACAAACATGCCCCAAGCGGCTTTGTCTGCAAGCTTCCTACGACGTTCTTTTGGGACGTGGAGAAGCGCCATGCAGCCAAATGTCTGAAGCATGGTGATGTCCGGCTTGTAGTCGTGCCATGCTTCAAACGGAGTCATGTCTGGTACAGCCATGTGCGGTACACGATTCCGCACCCAAATTGCTTGCCTCAAAGCATACGGCTACCAGGTGTTGTCCAGCTGCGCTCCTAGCAGCATGGATTTGAATGTTTCCTGAACAGTGCGATTTGCCCTTTCTGCGACACCATTCTGCTGCGGGGTATATGGTGTAGAGAACTGCTGCACGATGCCCATGTCCTCAAGCTGCGACATGAACTCTGTGTTGGTGTACTCGCCAGCATTGTCGGAGCGTAGGACTTGCAGTTTCTTGTTGCTTTGCCTCTCCGCCATTGCCAGCCATTTGAAGAAGTAGGTTGGCGCTTGATCTCTGGTTCAGAGGGGGTAGCTCCAAAGGAAACGTATCGCATCATCCACAAAGATGAGGAAGTAATGGTGTCCACCATAGACTGTTGCTGAGGGGAGCGGTCCGCAGATGACAGTGTGAACCAATCTCAGCTTTTGGCTGATGTCGCATTTGCTCGCTAGAGGGAACATTTGTCGTGGCAACTTGGCACGAACGCAGTCCTCACAAGGATCAGTTCTGCCTTGGCCACTTTTCTTGATGTCGAGGCCGTTGACATGGCCCTTCTTCACCATGGATTCCACCAACTGATTGCTGACGTGGCCTAGCCTCTTGTGCCACACTACAGCATCTGCACCTGCAGGTTGGTGTAGACTTGGTGCTGCAAATGGGGAATCCGTCTCATCTTGAGCTGGTGCGCTGAAGTCCAGCTCAATCATGCCATGAGGAAGGAGCTGACCTTCTGCAAAGGTTTTTCCTTCATGGCTTTTAAGCGTGACATGCCTGCCGTTACTGATGATGCGAGCTCCTCTCTTCATCAGTTGGCCGAGGGAGAGGAGGTTAAGAGCAATGTCAGGTATGTAGAGAACGTTGCCAAATTTGACCTGTGCTCCATCATACCCTGTCACGGTCATCATGCCCTTGCCGAGCACGGGCACCTGCTTGTTGTGGGCGACTGTCGCGTAGCTCCAATCTGAAGGCTCGTAATTATGGAGACAGGATTTGTGGTATGTGATCTGCGAGGTACACCCGCTGTCCAGGTACCAAACATACGACGAGCGAACCAGCTTGTCACTTTGACTGTCTGACAACTGGAACACTGATGTAGTGTAGTCAAACTGCTGCCCTTTGCCTTCCTCCTTTGCCTTCTTGTCGGACTCCTGACTGTCCTTTTTACTCTTTTCTCCTCCACTATCTTTCCTCTCTCTCCCTCGTTTCTTACCCTTGAAGTTGCTCTACATCCTCCCTTTCTCCTCATCACGCAACCTCTTGAAGCAGTTTCTCTTCACGTGCCCTTTCTTCTTGCAATAATGGCACGTGATGTCAGGACGTGATCCGGTCAGCTGGCCGATGGCATTACGTGCGATTGCCTTTGGGAGGGAGCGCGTTGACTCATGGGAGTATGCTGACTTCATCACGGGATGGCTGTTTTACAGGGAGTGAGACACGCTCTTCTCTCCTTTATTCTGGTAAGCTGCATTGCTGAAAATGCGAGCCTTTTTGCTTGTGAGTTGGGGGTCTCTCTGCTCTGTCAATAGCATCTTGCAGATGTATGCCTCTGTCAGTTCTGCTTCTGACTTGAATTTGAGAACTTTCTTCACGCCATCACTGTCTCCAGTGAGGCCGTTGAGTAGGAAGGTCACGAAGATTGGCTCAGAGATGGGTGCATCTGTGATGGCAAGTTGGTCGCGGAGTAATTTTGCCTTGTTGATGTAGCTCTCAATGTCACTGAAGCTGCTGAGGCTGATATGGGAGAGCTCTGTGAGGAGATGAGACTTGAAAGTGGAGTCCCCTGACATGTAGGTCCGTAGCAGATAGGACCATGCATGTTTGGCTGGTTCAGTCGTTGCCTCGTACATGTGAATGGCTTGCTGAATGCGAGGACTGAGCTGATTGTCAAGCACCATGTATGCAGCTTGCGTGAAGTAGTTGAACTCCGACACGATGTGTGATGGAGATCTTGGTGGAGGAGGAACGTAATAACCAGTGTAGAACTTCCAGATGCTGTGAATCTGGGCCACTTGTTTGAACTTGTGGGCCCAGTGTGGGAAGTTCTCGCCATCGAACTGGTCGATCTTGATCTTGTGCAGATGTAGAAAGGCTGATGCTGCTGGCACAATGTCCTCTAACCCCTGGTACCCAACTCCTTGTATTGGAGTTGTGTGACACTGCTGCACGTTTGCTTCTGCCGGTTGCGCCTGAAACACAGGCTGCATTGTCGGATGTGGTTGCCCCATGTATGTCTGAGGCGTTGGTGCTTGTGGAGATGGCTGAAATGGGGCCATCGTGGGCATGTACAATGGAACCTGTGGCTGCTGGGCTGGAAACTGCTGCTGCATTCCTACTTGAGCCGACGCTGCTAGTGGCACTTGTGGAGGAATGACAGGCTGCTGCATGGCTGGTGGAGGACTTGGCTGAGGTAGATGTGGTGATGATGCTTGTGAAGCTTGATGGGCATGATTCAACTGATGTTGCTGCTGTTGTTGTTGCTGTTGTTGTAGTTGCAGTTGTTGCTGTTGCAGCTGGTTTTGCAGCTGTAGCCATACCATCTGCTGCTGAAGCTGATTCAACTGAGCATCACGTGTGAGCTGCTCCTGCTGGCGGAGTAGCTCTTGTGCACCTAGTTGCTACGTCAATGCCATGGTCTCTTGCTCCACAGCCTGGCGCGTAGCTGCTTCTTGCTGCGCCATGCGCTTTGCTTCGTCCGCCAAGCGTTGTGCTTCTTCCGCCTTACGTTCTGCCTGCTCTGCCACATGACGACCCTGATCTTGTCCCATGCGCAAACCATGCAGGACATAATTTTCATCAAGAGGTGGAGAGTTCGCACCTGAATTCTCCATCTCCATGTTGCTCACGTTATCCACGTTGCCTCTGACGTTTGCAGGCCGGATCCCACCTTGGGCGCTTGAAGACGTCAGTTGCTCGCTGGCGTAGGCGACTGGATTCTACAGCTCCTCCAGAACACACCACTACCTAGGACTCAAACTGTAGATGCTGTCAGCACAAACCTTGCTCTGATACCATGTTGATGTTTGTGGGGTGCAGTAAGGGTCAGCTTCCTTGCTGCTGGGACCGTTGTGCTTGGAGAGCAACCACAGAAAGAGTAGAAAGCTGGAACTGGGAGAGTGCTGGGACTGAATGACTGTAGTTGATCACAACTATAGTACAAGAAACAGTACAGCAAACACAGCTCAGCTAGAGACTAACTCTGGACTCTCACGCCTAGACACAGCTCCTGGCCCATAGGTGGGCAACGCCTAACAAGACAGCTCAAACTAGGAAGCTTGAGTCTTGGGCGTAGTCTGGCCACCACTTCTAGGTAGTCAGGCCTTCAGGTAGTCAGGGGCGTCCTCCTGCCCAGGCTGGAAGACTGCTGCCAGGCTTACTGGGGTCTTGAGAAGAGTGTCTGCAGAGCCTTGGCCTCAGGTGATGTCTGGAACTGGTGGAGGCTGCTGTGGTAGACTGCAGGCGGAAAGCTTGGTGATGACTGAGTTTTTTCTAATGAAGACTGCCACGCTGGCCACCTTTTATAGCAGGCTGCTGGCAAGTTGACAGCTGTCCAGGCTGATGGAAGCTTCCGGCTGTAGGCGGGACGATTCCTAGCCTAGGAATCTTCCTGCAGGTAGTAGCCCCCCCAGTAGCTCCTGCTGCTGAGTCGTGCATGGCTGTGCTGATGCAGAGCGGTCCCCGCTTCTGGATTTGCATGTGGCTGATGACTCGTGCATGCATGCTGTGACACAGTGCTGTGTCACGCATGCATGCGTTGATGCAGAGCGGTCCCCACTTTGGGCCTTGCATGCTGCTGCTGAGTCGCGCTGATGCAGTAGCTGATGCAGGGAGGTCCACACTGTCCAGTGAGGTGTAGCCCCACCCTGACTGGACCTAGCCCAGAACCCAGCAGTGCGTAGTCGCACTGCACAGCTGCTGACTGGTCTGGGTCAGCAGGCATGCACAGCCCTGCTGTGCATGCAGCACACATTATTTTACAGCTCTAGGGTCCATTCGCCCCATGGACCTAGATGCCAGATCTAAATCTGGCCTGTACAAGCGGAGAAAATCTCCGCCGTTGTACCCGGGAACTTTGGAAAGAAAATTCCCTAACTTCTTGTGGGCTCCTCCGATTCTGAAACCGACTGCGCCAGCTTGACCAGAAAAATAGGCGCAGTAATCGTCACCTCTAACATATATGTATGCGTATATGTATATGTATATTTATATGTATATGTATATGTATATGTATATGTATATGTATATGTATATGTATATGTATATGTATATGTATATGTATATGTATATGTATATGTATATGTATATGTTTATGTATATGTATATGTATATGTATATGTATATGTATATTTATATGTATATGTATATGTATATGTATATGCATATGTATATGTATATGTATATGTATATGTA
>SZWC01009441.1:20031-36289 GCA_023375785.1 Penium margaritaceum
GTATATGTATATGTATATGTATATGTATATGTTTATGTATATGTATATGTATATGTATATGTAGATGTATATGTATATGTACATGTATATGTATATGTATATGTATATGTGTACATATATGTATCGAAATGCAAATCCTCATATACATCTATATATATTTCTTGCCACATCTAGAACTACATCTACATCTACATCTTTATCTTTATCTTTATCTGTATCTATATTAATATCTCTTTATCTATATGTCTATCGTTTCTATATGTATAGATCCACATGCATAATTTGTTTATGTCTCTTTATCTGTATCTATGTCAATACATCTACCCCTTTCTATATGTATACAGTTTTTTGTAGGTATTTCTACATAACTAACTAGATTGATTGGTTCATCGGTGTTTATATTCAAATCCATATTTATTACATGTATATCTTTTGTAAGATTTGGTCTAATTTTAATTTTATTTAAGTGTAATAATACTTACTTCTACATGTCTATGTACTCCTAAAGATTCATTTTTATCATATACATGAAGATGTATCGACGTTTATAACTGAGTGATTCCAACGATGCGTGAACGTATATCTGCAAAGTGAATAAAAACACATCTATACATGTCAATTTGTATCCTTATCCGTTTCAATTATGTCTAAGTAGATGTATGAATCTATGCACTTTTCGGTTGTTTTTCTGATGTACCGATATTTGTCTTGGCCCCTTGTCATGACTGAGCGCTCTTTTTGGGTCTATTCTTGTAGCTGGAGGGCCGGTTTGGCCCTCCCACCTCGCGATAGCGAGGGGTGGCCGCATGCCACCCTTCGCTTCGACCGGCCGGCCACCCACCGGCGAGCCATCAGCCGCCGATCGACCTGGTGGCTTGATCGACGGACAGGAGGCCATGAGGCCTCGAGGGTCGAGGCCTGTGGCCTCGTGCCCTCGCCCTCGCTCGCCCTCCTCGCTTGCAAGAAGAAGAAAACACGAGGGATAGAGCGAGGAACGAGGAGCAAGGAGCGTATGAGAAAATTCGGCTCGAAATTGCTGATCGTGCCTCGCACGCGACGATTTCACGCCGACACGTAAAAACAGAAACTCGAGTTTGTTTAGGACAAACTGCGAGTTTCTAAACCGGAAAACTCGTAAGAACTCACGAGTTTGAGGTACCATCCCCTCGTTTCGGATCTAGAATGGGGGGGTTAAGGAAAAAATAAGTGGGCCTCCAGAGACTCAAAACATTCAGTCTCCTTGCTCTGGGTTTGTGATGACGATTGCTCCTCAAATCTGCGAGGGGGAAAACCCCTGACGCGGACTGAGAACGCCATTCTGGGAACTCCGACTTCAACTTCAAAGTAGGAGCAGGAGGTTCCGGCCCATTACAGTGGTTCTCAGAGCCAGACAACCTCCGCGACCAAGAAGACAACGGGAACGATGGTTAGGCCGTATATAAAACGCCACCGACAGCTACAAGCAGCAGCAGAAACGCCAAAGGGGCATATGACGTCCATACTAATCCGTTTCAAGCTCCAAAACATGTATTTGAAGGCTCTTCAAGAGCTCCACTTCAACCTCCCAATTCTTCTTAAATTCTTCTTCACTCCACGGAGCTGGAGTACCTGCGTGATGGTCTGGCCAACGAGAAGCTAAAGGACAAGACCACCACGACGGCCACTGGCCAAGCTTGGACAAGCTGAGGGTGTTGCGCGACTACATGAGGAAAGTGTATTCGGCAAACCCAAAGCACTACTTAGATGCACGGCCGAACGCGCGTGCACAGGAAGGCCGCGACATGGGCATGGACACTGCAGGGGCTGGTGGGTCAGCTGGACAGTAAGGGGGGGCCAAGGGCAAGCAGCCCGCAAACCCTCCACCCAAGAAGGCTGGTGGACATAAGGCCCCCAACAACAAGCGCAGCCATGAGAATGACAAGATGCAGGCGGCACGTGAACGTCGCAATGCAGCCTTCTGCGACAGACTCTGCCATAACTGCATGCAGCCGGGCCAGTTGAGGGCTGAATGCCCTGAGGCTGCTGGTGGTGGGCAAGAGGCCACGGCGTTAGCTGTAGAAGCAGCACTTCATGGGGATGGTGCAGCAGGAGGCCGCGGGCAAGACCGCAGATAGGGCCACGATCACGGCAATGGACCCGGCCGTAGAAACGGACAGGGCCGTGGTGCAGGTTTTACCCACCCCTGAGTGACATTAGTGGGGACCACTCAGGGGTGAAACTGGATCACGAGTGTGGGTTCATGTTTTCAGACGAGGATGTTAAACAATTTGAGTTTTTGACGAGTTAAAATTTCTCTGTTGTTTTCTCCCCTCTCATTGAACCTCATTCTGCACTTGCTGATCGTCATTGCCCACTAAATCTTGCATCACCGGACAAGATGCATGACCGAACATGCTTAGTGGTGGCAACACCGACCATTGTGTAAGACTTTTGTAACACACTGATTGAAGCAAACGCTCTCAAAGCGATGAGTTCAATGACATTTGCGGTACATATAGTCAACAATTTTGACGTAGTGAAATTCAAAGACTGGAAGGTGCTGGCCGAATTCACACGTGCCCACAAGATGTGGACTCAAGTAGGTGAATCATGGGAGCTGCAGCGTCCGCCGTCCAGATTCCGTGTTTATCACAAACTCGGCTTGCCATCTTCGAGCCTGTTCACTCGAAAGAGTAGAGGTAACATGACGATGCAGGTCAAAAGACACCTAGCTGGTGCCCTCGTGAACGTACTTGCTAACACTGGAGGCGATGACTCTTTTTTAGTCTTGGATTTACCCGACAGGTTGGCCTGAAGTACGAGCCATTGAATGGCGCAGGTTTCATCGGTGACAACCGTGCGGTACTTATGATCGGTACCTGTAAAGCAAAAATTTGTATTCAATGATACACACAGAGTGTCACATTGAAGGTACTCAACTTTATAGACCCGTTTGACATGGTACTAGGCAATCCCTGGCTCCGTGAAAACAAGGCTCTAATGTGCTTTGAATAAATGCATTTTATCCTTTGAAAGAGACAGCATCATTTTATGTTGATTCCAAGTAGGGAATTGCACCAGCCCAACTCAAAGTCCATGCCCGCTTGTCCGCGATGCAAGTCAAGAGACGTATTCGACAAGATTGTTGATACTTCTTGGCTCAGCTGTAAAACATGGAGAACGACGTGGAGGAGGACACGCCCGAGAGATTAAATCTCTATTGGCGGAATTCTTGGATGTATTCCAAGACCCATTGGTTGGGCTTCTACCAATATGACACATGGGCCACACGATTCCACTGCAACCAGAGGCGACTCTTCCGTTCAGACCCATGTATTGCCTTAGTCTAGCAGATTTGTGAGAGGTCGACCGCCAAATCAAAGAGTATCTTGCAAAAGGATGGATTGAGCCAAGTAGCTCACTGTGCGGTACGCCAATCTTTTTTGTGAAAAAAAGGACAGCGGTTTACGCATGTGCGTGGATTACCTGGTGTTGAACAAGCTGACAGTGAAAAATCGATTCCCCTTACCACGGATTGAGGACCTTTTTGACCAACTCCAAGGTGCAAAAGTATTTTCATCCTTGGATTTGTCTCAAGAGTACCATCAAATCTGCATCACGGAAGATGATGTACCCAAAACTGCGTATCGAATGCACATGGGACACCATCTGTTCCGAGTGTTATGCTTCATTCTTACAAATGCCCCACTAACCTTCCAAGGAGAGATGAACCAAACATTCGCCAAACAACTCGGTCTGTTTGTCTTAGTTTACCTGGACGACATCCTGGTTCTTTCCAAATAAATGGAAGAACACATAGAACATCTGCGCAAAGTTCTCGCAATCCTTTGTGAATAGAAGTTCGATGCGAAAGTGAGCAAGTGAAAGTTTGCACAAGATGAGCTCGAATACCTTGGTTACATCGTCGGCAAGGACAGCATCCGTGTGGACCCACAAAAGGTCCAAGCCTTTGTGGACTGGCTACGCCCAGAAAATGTTGGGCAGATTCGGTCTTTCCTCGGCCTTGCAAACTACTTTCGACGGTTTATGCAAGGGTATTCGACCCTCTTAGCACCGCTAACCAGGCTCACGCGAAAGGACGTGAGCTGGGAATGGACATCTGATTGTGAGAATGCTTTTCTCAAAGTCAAAGAGCTTCTATCCATGGCGCCCGTCCTAGCTCTTCCGGATCCATCGCAACCATAGGAGGTTTGATGTGATGCATCGGTAGTAGGACTCGGAGCCGTCCTCATGCAGAATGGTCATCCAGTTGCGTATGAGAGCCGGATGCTCATTACCGTAGAAACGCGATACACGACTGGGCATCAAGAGCTCCTTGCGGTAATAAACGCTTTTAAGATGTGGCGTTGCTACCTCGAGGGTGCTGAAGGGGGTGTGACGTTCGTGACCGACCATAACCCATTGGTGTTTTTTCAAACGCAACCAAACCTGTCAAGACGGTAGGCGCATTGGAGTGAGTACCTGAGCCAATTCTCGTTCAAATAAGAATACCGGCCAGTACGCATCAATTTGGTCCATTCACTAAGCCGACAGCCTGTGGAAATTAAGGCAACTACCGAGGTTGGTGGGTATCTTATGGCCATTGCAACAGCAACCGTGCAAACACCAGATCCCCCTGCACCTCTGCGACAACCACCTCGAGAGATTGTCTAATATAACGCTTTTGTAAACAGGATCCGAATCGGATAGTGTGTGGATTCTTGGTTTCAAGACTCTCAAAATATGGATAAGTATATATTGGTGGAGTCCGCAGGAGTCTTCTGGCACGGAGAACAAATTGTTGTGCCGAACTCGGGAGACCTTCAAGTGAAGATTATCTCCCAGTTCCACGATCCGTCGATCGCAGGTCATGTGGGACGTCGAGAAACCAAAGAGGCACTCTCGGACCACTATTGGTGGCGAGGATGGAGTGTCGATGTCCGTAAGTATTCCATGACATGCGATCCATGTCTTCGGAATAAGGCTAGTAACAAAAAGCCTGATAGACTCCTCCAGCAGCTTCCCATTCCTAGGGCTCCATGGGAGTGCGCCAGCATGGACTTCATTACTAGTATTCCACACACGGCCCATGGCCACAATGTAATAGTAGTGGTTGTGGATCTTCTGACAAAGATGACACACTTCATGCCTACAACCACTGATGTGAACACAGAGGAGACCGCTCGTCTCTTCTTTGAGGGTGTCGTGAAGTACCACCGTGAAGTACCGTTGCGCATTGTCTCCGATCGAAATAGAAAATTTGTTAGTAATTTCTGGCAAAAGATGCACGATTACTTCGGCATCAAGTCAAAAATATCGACAACATTTCACCCTCAAACGGATGGACAAGCAGAGAGCATGAATTGTACTCTGGAGAAGATGCTCCGCATGTACGTGGACCCTGCCATGCATGAAAATTTGTAGCACAGGCAGAGTTTGCGGTGAACAACTTGGTGAACGATTCCACACAGTTTATATCGTTTGTGTTGAACAGTGGTCGGCATCCAGTGGTACCCTCTTCATTGGTGAAGAGTTGGAGTACAAGAGGACATGTCCCTTCTGCTCAAGCCTTTGCCAATCGCATCGACTCCTTGTTACAGGAGGCGAAGGGTCACCTTCAAGCAGCTCGGCAACGACAAAAGGCATATGCTGACAAAGGTCACCGGGAGGTCTCGTTTGACATTGGTGACAAAGTACTGCTAAACACTAAGAACCTTTGGCTGAAGTCGCCAGGGGCATGAAAACTTCTACCAAAGTGGATTGGACCATTTCCCGTTGTGGCACGCATCGGGCCAGTGGCATACCGATTGCTACTTATGTCGAGTATGAAGATACATGACGTGTTTTATGTAAGCCCGCTGGCTCCATACATGGAAAACAGAACCGTTCAGCCTTGCTGCCGATGGCCAATACAAGGTCCTTTTCCTACTCCAACACTGAGAGCATACTCTTTGGTCGCGCATTGTTAGGGAGTACCTCGTTCATTAGGCCGGTTGTGGACCTGAACATTACTCATGGAAGCCCGAATCTTGGTTGCCCACAGGGGTGGTCAGCGAGTGTTGGAGTGACCTTGTAGCTCGCACAGATCGACGCGTGGCAGGAGGTACCACCTGAACTCAGACAAAGTGAACAACATTCCCGTAGGGCAGCATTCATGGACAGCGACCATAGGAGGTTAGGGACGCCCAACATGGTTGTCGCGCGGACGCTCCAACCTAAAGGGGGGAGGTCGCTAGCCGTGCTGACTGACAAGCTGCAGCTTAGGTCGAAGTGCCATGCACATATTCATGTTTAGCTGGTGATTTCTTTCACAATGTTGACAACTCATTATCGGGCATTCTCACTTGTTGGTCATGAACCAGGACGGTTCATATAAGTGGGGAGGAATGTAGTGAGAGGGCCAGTTTGGCCCTCCCACCTCGTGATAGCGAGGGGGTGGCCACAAGCCACCCCTCATAATTGCGAGGGTTGGCCGGTGGCCAGCCACCCGCTGGCTACCGGCCGGCTGGCGGTCGACCGGCTGGGTGGCCGGCGGCCGGTCAAGTGATCGGCCGGCCACCCGCCGGCAAGCCATCAGCCGTCGATCGAGCTGGTGGCTCGGTTGGCGGCCAGGAGGCCGTGAGGCCTCGAGGGCCGAGGCCTGTGGCTTCGTGCCCTCGCCCTCGTTTGCCCTCCTTGCTTGCCAGAACAAGCAAACACGAGGGATAGAGCGAGGAGCGAGGACTGAGGAGCGCACGAGAAAAGTCGGCGCAGAATCATTGATCGTGCCTCACACGCAAATAATTCATGCCAACGCGGCAAAACGGAAAACTCGAGTTTGTTTAGGACAAAATGTGAGTTTCTAAACCAGAAAATTCTTACAAAATCACGAGTTCGACGTAACATCCCCTCGTTTCGGACCCAGAATGTAGGGGTTGAGTAAAAACAGAAATGGGCCTCCGGAGAATCAAAATATTCGAGTCTCTCTGCTCTCGGCCGATGATGACAATTGCTCCTTAGTTCTACTGGGGGGAAAACCCCTGACGTGGACTGAGAATGCCATTTTGCGAACTCCGACGACGACTTCAAGGCAGGATCTGGAGTTTCCGGCCCGTTACAATTCTTATGTTTATGATATGTAGAGTCTCCCCATTTTTTCGGAGGTCATGCTGCTTCGGCCACCCTTAGGTCGAGTGCCCAGTCCTCACGGCCGTTCGGCCAAATCCTGTCACTCTTACCGGCCGCTTCCCAATTTTGAGGGCCTGTTCGTTCAAAAACAAGGTAGTGTTCTGTTTCCTCGCTTTGTTAACTAATTACTGTTTTAAAAATGGTCCTCCATCTGAAAAAAATGAGCTACCTGAAGCACACTGACCATTTCGGTTGAAAAATGGTCCGGATGCTCACCTTTCCCTCACAGACAGAGTCCTACTACATCAGGTAACTATACATTGACGTACACGAAGGACCGACAGCCATATGTACGACGACAACAGAAAGAATATCCTTCAATTGGACACCAACTACACCCCTCCTAGTCTATACACCAAATACGCGACACATGACTGAGTAAAAAATATGTTTTTCACTTGAAAAGCAAGGGCCTGACCGGTGAAATGCCCCACATTCAGTTTTAAGTGAATCATGCCTCAAGTTTGTAGATCAATTGAAGTATGCTCCCATTTTTCCTCCAAGCATAGTTTCGACGTCGATGTCGCATCGAAGCGATGTGGCATGTGTGCCTCTTTGGACAGATGACGTCAACAAGGCCATCGAACAATCACCATCCCCTCTTTCAAGGGGTTTGTGATTGTTCAAGGAGGTGATTTATGTGCTGTTAGCATGAAGGGTCTGAGACCCCCCATGCATTCAAAGGGAACCTGCTGGGCCTCGCTACCGTAGGGCGGAGCAGAAACCCGTGCAAAACTAAAACTCTAAAACCCATGTAATCTGGGGTGTGGTTTGATTAGGTTTTGCATGTAAAAATTGGTGGGAGTTTGCGTGATAAAGAAAAAACTGAACGAGTGTTTCAGTTTCATCTAAAAAATGAGTGTTTTCGCTCGTTCGCGATCGAGCGATGACCTCTTTGCCTTCTGTTATCACCACACAAAACCCCGACTTTGATTTAGGGTTTTACATTTACGCATGCGGGGCCCGCAAAAAACATACCAAACCCTTAATCAAACTACGGGATTCGCATGTCGGAAAGAAGAAAAGCAGAGGTCATCTCTCGATTGCGATTCTCACGTGGGAGCGATGACCCCATTAGGAGCGGCGGCGACCCACGAGGTGAATCACTCTTTCATCTCCCTTTTAAAAGTGGGGACATTTGTCCGTTTGTTGTCCCGAGTGGGGGCATTTGGACCATTTAAGTCCAAAAGCAAGGCCTACCTCACTTTCATCCATAACAAAATGTCATTTGAAACATTAAAGCATAGATTAAAATATGTGTCATACCCACTTGTCGAGAATAACTTGTTCTCGAATGGTGTAGCACGT
The DNA here is from genome assembly GCA_023375785.1 of Penium margaritaceum. Lineage (NCBI taxonomy): Eukaryota > Viridiplantae > Streptophyta > Zygnematophyceae > Desmidiales > Peniaceae > Penium > Penium margaritaceum. Next base: position 28,486 of record SZWC01009441.1, read on the forward strand.
ATTTCCTCCTTGTAGTAGGTGTAATGCGCCTAATGTCGCGTGGTCCGGGAAAGGTGGGTAAACTATGCATTTTTTGCATTTGTTTTGCGAACGCATTTTTTGCGTAAATGGACAAGAGAAATTTCGGAGGCCCAAAGAATGGATAAAGTGGTGTTAGGCTGCTTGGACATGCTAATGGAACACAAGTACCTCATTTTAGGACATTCATAATTGGAATTTTGAAGGACCACTGGCAACAATCCAGCCGTCGATGAGTTCGAAGTTAATAGACCAAAAAAGTGTGTTGTCGTATTCAACAAAACTTGGTAAAGTTAATGTAAAAATGCCCCAACTATGATGTGAACGGCTACTAATCGGGAGGAGATTACAAATCATTTTGCAGACTTGGGAAAGTCTTCCAATAATCCACAGAATCGTGGCACCCTTTCATTAAAGTTTCAAGCAAAGGGCATTCTTTATTAAACCTCAAACTCAAGGAATTCCTCATTTAAATCACAAAACATGGATAGATGACCAATTTTACCCCATCACTTCATGTACCATACATTGGAATGAGTACATGTGGGCACAAAGGTGGTGTTCATACATGTAGGATGTCAATGGCTTATGGTGCATCAATCTAACAACAACTTTGTCCTCATCAATATTGTACATTCAGAATAAGTTTGCCTGTCATAAATAGCTGCAACCATTTGTATGTGTGCATGTTGAATGATAGCAACATTGGAGGGATATATGAAACTAAGAAAGTGCTACTCACCACAATGTGTACACAGTGCATGGATACATCCTACGGTCAATGTACCTGACCATCTCCTTGTCAAAAACTGTAGTGAAGAACATGCCCTTGAAGATATGCATATTACGCGATTGCAAACATGTATTTTGCATGCACAAACGAGTGTTGTTTCCATTGAAAAGAAGACAAATATGCCTACATGTCAGTGTGTAGTGCATCTAGAATCTTCTATTTAGAAGATGTACACCTGTCGGCAGCTAGGAGGGGTTCATTTGGTACACAATAACCACGGAGCACCAATCATTTGTTCAGTTTTTGTATGTAAAATATTGTACTAATGTGACAATCACATTAAACTAGATGTGGCAAATACATGCCATAGCCACATATGGTAGCGCATGGTAATTTGTCCTTGACGTTCAAATCTGTGAACGCGTTAAGTGCCACATCAAGACCCATGGCTCCCAAACCGGTGGGCAATACAGCAAGGGAGCATAAGTTGCTTGCTTGTCCAAAGCCAGCAAATTATGTATCGGGCGTCAAGAGGATTCGTGTTGTACATGTCTCATTCGTGCTTGATCTTAGCCCAGTTGGATGATGATTCCCCAAGGACCTATCTCTGGTTGTGATGGCATCCCCTAGTGCTTCAAAGGCGACATAGGATGCTTGTATTGAAGATGAGACATGTTGGTAAATGCTTTGGATCAAACACATGAGTAGGCGATGGAGGAGGAAATGGTTTCCAGTCGTACCCGTTAAAAATGTTGTGTAATCGTGCCGGTTTGATGCTCAAACCGGGTGCTCTATGACACGTACCGCTTTGAGTACTTCAATAGTTTCACTCGTCATGAGCATCCGTCATGTGCGGCAGAACGCACACCAAGGCCGGGAGGTGCATTCATGGGGCCCATCCCAAGCCTCTGCCCAGACCGAGACATTTACATTCGGTCAATAATGTCGAAGGTAGGGTTCCATCCCGATGGATGTCTACATCACCACCACATGCATTAGGTTTATTAGGATTTATTTCTAGGTTTATGAAAGTTGAACTTTAAATGATGCATGAAAGTCGGATGAGGCTAATTCTCCAGAGGCAAGGGTGAATGAGGCTTATTGTTCTCAGGCAGAGGCAAGATGGGGCTCATTGTTTAAAGGTAGGGGCAAATAGGTCTTATTGTTTTGCAATAGGGGCGGATGGGGCCAATTGTTTTGAGGTCAGGGTATGACAAAACAGGGGGTAACCGACATTTTTGTCGGAAAGAAAAAAAGAAACGAAAGCCCTTGCCCCCCTCTGTGACCAAGTGTTGCGTTCCTTCCTCGTATAACCGAGAGTCCAAGCTTTTGGTTTGTGACCAAGTGTATGTGTCACAGTGACACTCACTCCCAGTAGCACCGACTACATCACCTCCTTTCCAATCTTCCCACCCCTTCCACCTCCTCCATTCCGCTAGTGCATCCATGTTCGACAGAAAGCACTAGGAAGAGCAGGACATGACATGGCTATTTCAAAAATTTCTGAGAGTGCACCAACTCCCTCCTTCCACAAAAACAACCAACGACATGCCAAAATGTCTCGGATGATCGATACAGGCTTCACAAGTTCCTTCCTGTTCATCACTGCCATGCCATGCCATGTGCTTGACCAACCAACGAGGGTGTATCGCAACGGGGATAAATTCCGCTGGTCACCAAGCGGAGAGCGCTGCAGTTTCACCAGTGCAATGCGGTGTCATGTTGCACTCGTACCATGCCGTGTCATGCAAATCAGTTCCATGCCATGCCAACTTTGGAAGAACAACATGTCAGAACTACAATCCAATACACACAAGACTGTTGTACCACAGACATTACAGAAATACCCTCGGCCGGACCCAGGGCATACCAGCGCAGAAAATATAACACAGGTCAGGACCGGCTCACCTCCAGCCTGCGGACTCCACAACGGCTCAGGTGGGAGGCAACCGGCCAAAGCGGTAATGACCGGCAAAGCAACGGCACTGGCGGGGACCACCGACAGAGAACCGCGAGGCGGTTTGGTCCCAACGTCACGAAAACGGAAGGACATCCCGCCACCCCGCCAACAAGCGGCCAACCCGTAGTGCGGAGTCGGGAACCGACTCCGCACCCAGCCGCTTCGGCGGCAGCAGCAGCTCGCCTTCGGCGACACCGCTCATATCGACCACCTTAGCTTGTGGTCGCCTTACCTTTTCCTAGCCATCAGTATTTAGGACACTGTACTTGCATGCTCAGTTTAACTAAGCAAGATTTGTCTCTTCGCTTCAGTTCTTCCTTGTTCTTCGCCCGCCTTCCCGGCTGCGGCATTGCATCTCTGATCCATTTCTTCGCCCGCCTTCCCGGCCGCGGCATTACTTCATCGTTGCATTCCTCTTTCCTGCCATTCTTTGGCTGCGGCTATCTCCTCTGTCATCTCGTGCTAACCAAGCACTGCGCCCACACTTTTGCCCATCCCTCAGTGCCACGAACCAGAAGTCTGTACCACAGGACTGCAGCGTTACTCAGCTTCTTCATCCATCATCGATTGCCTCGCTTCCCTCGGCCCGCCTCCTCTGTGCTGCGGCCTCAACTCTTCCGTGCCCGCACTTGTGGTGCTGCACCCACGCATCGCCCGCACCTCGGCGCTGCGGCTTGTCGCGCGCGCCTCGGTGGTTGCGGCTCCAGCCTTCGTCTCATTCTCCCGTATTGTGCCATGTTCATGCTCATCAGTATCTAAGGAGTTTGTCCTTGTGTTAATCCTACTTATTACCCTCATACATCATCAGCTCTGGCAACATGCCTGTAACGTCATAGCATCGTCAGACTGCTGCAACTTCGTCGATGTTTCTCCTCAGCTACTCATCTGTTCTTCCATATCATTCAAGTATCATTGCAGTTTCCTGACATGGTATCAGAGCAGAGCAAAAGATTCTGAGCATATTCTCCTCCTCCATTTGCTGCCTCCATCTCCTGACGCCTGGAACACCATCAACCGCCTCGACGAAGCGCACCGCAGCCGAACCGGCCGCTATCATCTTTGCAACAGCAGCAGCATCCTCTGTCACTCACCTGGTGTCTCCCTGTGCCAACACCATCACTGCGTTGTGTATGGGCACAATGCAGTGACAGTGCTATGCACGGATGTTAGCAGCAGCAAGAGCCATCAGCAAAAGCAGCCGTTATCTCAGCAGCAGCTGCACCTCCACTATCACCTCCTTCTTTCATCTGCAGGAGCAAAAAGGATTGTGTATGGGCACAACCCCCAGGTTCCTACAGCCAAATGTCCTCCTCCATCTACAACACTGGTCATCTCCGCAGCAAGCAACACCTAACAGCACCACCACCGCCACATCATATCACTCTCCACAGCAGTCACAGTCATCAGCAACAGCAGCTCCGTATCTCATTCTACGCCAACAAAGCAGCCAGCAATGTCATCAATGCTACAACCTCAAACATGGCACTTTCTCAAGCCAAGCAAGAAAGTCTTGGATGTCTCCTCTTTGGAATCTCCATCTTCATCGGCTATATTCCACACCTATACTACAGCATCGCCCTCAATCAGGTCTGCTTTGGGATCAACTGTCTTCTCATCACCATCGGATATCTTCTTGTGCCTCCACCAGAAAGGTCAACTGCTAGGGCCAGCCGTGCGGCCCCACAGCAGCCTCAACCTGCACCATCCATCCTCTCCCCTGTCAAAACTCCCACTGCACCTCCTGCAGCAGCACCTGTAGCACAGGGTTCGGGAAACAGCACGTTCCAGCCCCCCCTTATATCCACACGTGATGGCCAGACCCTTTTATGCTATCCTCTTCTGCCAGACTCCGCGGAAAGCTCCAACAGCACTGTAAGCCTGCGTCACCCCGAGACAGCACAGGCTCTGTCTTCCTCCGACAAAGCAGAAGCAGACCAGGTCCCTGTTCACAACTACAGCCACTCGAAAAAACAGTGTCCTACCTCACCTTCCTGCAAAAAGCAAAAACGAAAGCGACGACACCTACGGCAACGGCGGCCTGTCCCATCTCCTGCAGAGGCTCTACCTCATCCAACCTGGCTCCCTCCATCACCAGCACCAGCAGATCCATCTCCAACTCTCCTGCCATCACTTGCTGAGCTCAATCAAACTCCTCTCTTCACGCGGGAGGAGCTCGATACATTCATGGCCACCTTCTATCCTCCGACCGTCTCAAACACCACTCAAGAACTGCAAGCACCTGTGTCAACAACAACTCCAACTCCTCCCCCTGAAGCGCAAGATTCTGAACCCATCTCGGATCCCTCCAACCAAAGGAGTTCAAGCCCATCTGCACCCAACTCAGCTCCCCTGTTCAGTCACGAAGAACTTGACTCCTTCATGAATACCTTCTACGGACAAAAACCTCCTCCACCTCACACCACAACGAAGGAAGTGCCTCCTTCACCTATGACTCATCTGACAGAAGATTCCACCTCAACCACCCTCGAGATCTACTTCTTGGAACTCAGGGGTCCTCCGCACATCACAACTGCACAACAGGCACATCTCTTCTCCAACCCCGATTCTACTATCGTAACAGCGCCATTTGACCTGTTTCTCCTGCCCTCATACCTTCGTGAGGTACCTCCACAAAACCAGTTACCTGCGGTCCTACCTTCAGTATCAAAGCTGCGTCTCAACCCCTGCTGGAAGACTCACTGCACGCAACTGCACTCATCAGGGCCATTTGCCTCAAGAACGGAGATTCCCTCATCTGTCTACAGTCTTGTGCCATTGAGGGCGGGTGTCAGAACTACAATCCAATGCACACAAAACTGTTGTACCAGAGATATTACAGAAATACCCTCGGCCGGACCCAGCGCATACCAGCGCAGAAAACATAACACAGGTCAGGACCGGCTCACCTCCAGCCTGCGAACTCCACAACGGCTCAGGTGGAAGGCAACCGGCCAAAGCGGTAATGACCGGCAAGGCAACGGCACTGGCGGGGACCACCGACAGAGAACCGCGAGGCGGTTCGGTCCCAACGTCACGACAACGGAAGGACATCCCGCCACCCCGCCAACAAGCGGCCAACCCGTAGTGCGGAGTCGGGAACCGACTCCGCACCCAGCCGCTTCGGCGGCAGCAGCAGCTCGCCTTCGGCGACACCGCTCATATTGACCACCTTAGCTTGTGGTCGCCTTACCTTTTCCTAGCCATCAGTATTTAGGACACTGTACTTGCATGCTCAGTTTAACTAAGCAAGATTTGTCTCTTCGCTTCAGTTCTTCCTTGTTCTTCGCCCGCCTTCCCGGCTGCGGCATTGCATCTCTGATCCGTTCCTTTGCCCGCCTTCCCGGCTGCGGCATTACTTCATCGTTGCATTCCTCTTTCCCGCCATTCTTCGGCTGCGGCTATCTCCTCTGTCATCTCAGTTAGCGCCCGTGCTAACCAAGCACTGCGCCCACGCTATTGCCCATCCCTCAGTGCCACAAACCAGAAGTCTGTACCACAGGACTGCGGCGTTACTCAGATTCTTCATCCATCATCGATTGCCTCGCTTCCCTCGGCCCGCCTCCTCTGTGCTGCGGCCTCAACTCTTCCGTGCCTGCACCTGTGGTGCTGCACCCACGCATGGCCCGCACCTCGGCGCTGCGGCTTGTCGCCTGCGCCTCGGTGGTTGCGGCTCCAGCCTTCATCTCATTCTCCCGTATTGTACCGTGTTCATGCTCATCAGTATCTAAGGAGTTTGTCCTTGTGTTAATCCTACTTATTACCCTCATACATCATCAGCTCTGGCAACATGCCTGTGACGTCATAGCATCGTCAGACTGCTGCAACTTCGTCGATGTTTCTCCTCAGCTACTCATCTGTTCTTCCATATCATTCAAGTAACATTGCAGTTTCCTGACACAACAGACCTACTCATACCAAGTTTCTGAGGACTGAGGACTTGAAGGTCAACCTCCTTTCTATCACCTCACAAACTCCCAGCTCCCGCAAATTCCTTGCCCAAATTGTGAACCCTAGGAACCCCCAAAAGCAGCATTCCTCCACCCCCTCCCCCTCACCACACAAAACCCACACTGGCTTTGCCCACCTATGTGCTCCAAAACAAACCCACATCCCCATAAGTCGCCGCCAGCTCCCACTCTTACAACAGCTCCTCCTCCTCTTCCTTCTCTCCTTCTCCTCTTCCTCCTCCTCCTCCTCCTCCTCCTCCTCTTCCTCCTGCCCCTCCTCCTCCCCCCCCTCNAATGTCGGACGGGCTGGGCGCTGGCCGTTGGGGTGAAGGGTAGCGGACGGCCTAGGACGTGATGCATGACTTCTTCTCTCTCCATCAGCTGTCCACGCACATGGACGACCAACGGAGAGAGAAAAGCGTTCCCGAAGGACACACACTCTCTGTCCAGCCTGAGCTCAGCAAGCTTGGTTTCCGAAGAGTGCAAGGAAAGTGACAGTGTGACCTTCTTGAGACAAGAGAGGAAACGCACCACCCAGCTGACCAGCACTTTCTCTTTCAGGAACTCCAAAGGTACAAGAAAGAGAAAAGATTATAAGTAATGATTTCTTGTCTTGTGCATATTTCATAGGATTATGGCTTGTGCGAGGTTTAAACTGGACAGACTCCTTGAGAGATTGTTTCATCAATCATGAGCAAATGACAAATGTGGTCATCCTGAATGTAGTAAAAGACATCCATCCTGAATGAAGTGAAAGATATCAGATTTTAGCTTTTCCTGATCGGATGACCATCCGGGCCAACTTTCAGGCTAAGGTTCAGAGAAAGTAACCATCTTTCTTCAATCTCCTTGACCGCCCCATCAATCTCGATCTCAATCCTCGATCCGATCTTCGATCTCGATCCTGTGAAGTCAACACTGGCGCACGCGTATGCACGCACGCACGCACGCACACACCCACGCACGCACGCACACACGAGAGCACCCACACCAAGTGCACACACGCACGCACACACTAGTGCACGCACGCACGCATGCACGCACGCACTCACGCACGCACGCACGCATGCATGCACGTATGAGTACATGCACGCACGCATGCATGCACGCACGCACGCACGCACGCACGCACGCACGCACGCACGC
>SZWC01009441.1:48215-61780 GCA_023375785.1 Penium margaritaceum
GGAACGACAAGGAGGCCCAGAAAGGGGCAGACCTGGGGGGGGAGGGACGAGGGACGCCTGAAGCTTGCCGACACCGGCACGAAAAGAGCGACGGTCACGGCAGAGGGCGGCAAAGGCGGAGAGCCGCAGGAACGCAGACAACGTGGACGGACAGCCAAGGAGAGCGCAGCGGCGGCGGAAGCGGCAACGGAGGTGGCAGCAGCGACGTTCGACGGCGGCGGCTGCGGGAACAACAGCGGAAGCGGAACCGGTGGAGGAGCACAGGTCCAGTCAAGGGCTTGATGCCATGTTGAATAGGGCGTGAGGAGGGGGAGGCCGAGAGTTAGCCGCGGGGCCAAATCTGGTCTTGGCTGTGAGGGGGAGGGGGCTCTTGAGAGTTGTGAGGGAGGATGCTCTCGAGAGCTGTGAGGGGGATCGAGGCAGGGGATTTAGGCATGGGAGCGGATCGAGGCGAGCGATGGAACCGTTTTTGGAAAAGAATGAGCATGAGGAGCGAGCCACGCGGACCCCTCTCGGATCGCGTGGCTCCACTCCTGTGGTTCGCCACCAGCGTGGCGAGCCACACAAGATAAGTAAGAGCACGCTAGGGAAAACAGCGAGTGAGCAAACACCGAGTGCAACCCAGTGTCCCGGCCTACGTCGCATGAAGAGAGAGTACAAAAGTCGGCTAGAGCACACCCCAGAAGGCTAGGACTAATCTAGGTGCGCTAACAAATGTTTGATACTTTAACAACTCCTAGGTTTCCATTGCAACACGTTAATGAACTAGGAGATATCATATAGATCGGGGGTCATACATCATTTAAACTTGATGAAGATTTTGAGGAAAAGGCTGGTGATGGTGGCCCATTTGGTGTTTTGTATATAATAATTTGTTTTTTAATCCATATTCAAAATTTTGGCTAGAACCATTCATTCTTCTAATGAAAATTGGATACCATCTGTACCATGTACAGGTTGTGTTTTGAATAATGTAGCACGTGGTAGGCCCCATGTGAAGCTCAATTTTGACTGGGATTCTCGTTCACAAAAGTTCCATTGTTCACAATGGTGTTTAGTATGGAGAATGTTGGTGCCATTGATTAGCTAAGGAATGTCACATTCGTGTTCCCAAAAACTCAAAATAGTTTCTGTAAAAGCGTAAGCTGCCTTGAAACCTGTAAAAATAAACAAATTATAGCTATTCTTGTTTGGAATATTTAGTTTCCATTGTGGGTATTTATTTTAGGTAGTGATTGCCTGTTGTGCTTGCATTGTGCTCCTCTTGTTTGCAATTGTAAAAACATGTTTGAGGATCAAGGTCTAGCATTCACATTGTGAAATCGGGATGGGACCCATTAAAGAACTACGTTTTAACCAGACACATTGTTGGTTTTCTTGTAAAATCAGGTATGTTGAGGCACAATGCTCACTGTTTTGACTCGGCAGTTTAGGGCACATTCAGCAGATCTAAGGTTGAAAGTAGATTTTATACTTCGCACACTAAGATTACATCCAAAAGATATAGCATGTGATCAAAGCTTTCTTAAGCATCCAAGCACGCTCAATAAAAGCCCCTGCTATGGCCATCGAAGTAAACTTTGGTGGAGCCTTCCACCACGTCCTTACATGCCATGCAAGGGGAGGCACTTGGAAGGCGACCCACGGAAGCGTCCTCCCTGGCCCAAAGGTCAAGGAAGGACACTTCCTTGCTAATGAGACCTCTTTGGTTGTTTCCTTTAAGGTCAAGATGCATTAGGAGCCTGAAGGAGTTGAACTCAGATCACTAGCACTGGATTATTGTATCACCAAGGACGGACTGCGGAATTCCACCGCCTACCACCCGAACTTTGAGTGCACATACGTTTCTGAAAACTCAATGACATGGAGCAATTCAAAGATCAATATTGCATTAGAAAATCTAATGAATCAGAATAATGCCTTGCTGAGTTTGATGGGTTTAAAAGAGGGGGTTTTGGATTTTGCAATTTCAAACTCTAAAACCCCTGTTGTGAGGTCAACACATAGGGGGTCATGGACTTCCTGTGGATTGAGGTCGGAGTGGGTGATGTACTTCAGTCATTGATATTCAATGCCTTTTGTTGCGGATCGTTGATAGGCCTGTGTGCATCTCCCACTCCTTCCTCAAGGCACGGGGAGTCCACAACTCCTCATGCATTGAGGTGACCCCTTCTCATTGCATATTGTACATCATAGCACAAGTTGGGTATCCCAGTCGTTCAGCTCCACGTTGCTTCCGGTCCTTCTCGATTGCTTTTTTGGACTTTCTCATTGGTCGAATTTTTCTGATCGATCCTCGATGCATGCATGAAGGTTACCTGCTCACATGGCCCTCTTCGTACGGGAGGAGAGCGGATGTCGTCTGTGTTGGAAAAAGGACAACCGTCAGATCATCTTGATCCACTGATCTACTGGGCTCGGCACAACATCAACAAAAAGGAAAAACAAGAGGGCCGAGAGTGAGATCGTCATCTCTCTCTCGACCCTCCTGTCTATCCTCTATGGCGGGGCATGGTATGGCTGTGGGCAGGCCTCTTTAGGCGTCCCACTGATCCATCCATCCGCGGCCCTATTCTCTCTACTCATCCTATTGGAGCTCCGGAGAGCTGACGGATTCCCTCTACCAGAAGTCATGTATTTCGGCAAGTTTTGGACCAACAGGATGTGTGGCCCGGCAGATGAGGCGAGAGTGGGAGCGTGAGCTCCTCTCGACTCCGAGGCTGCTGACGTGGCAAGGACCAAGGAAATACTGAAGATATTCCTCTTTCTGAAGATGGATCATGTGGTCAGGTATCCTGCGAGGGTGTTTGGATTGATCGGCGCCGTCGCTGAATCAAGAGGTGCAGTCGGTCCATCATCGTGAGACAAATGTCCGAGCCAGATTGATGGTCATGAAGAAGCTACCGCAGATCCGGACGATCTCGTCCGTGGATCGCACCGAGGGCGCTGGGCATCCGCCAACCTCGGTCTGCCGATGATCGGAGATCATCGAGCGGTGTCCGTAAGATCCTGTGCAGACACAAGGAGACCGGACTGGGTCAACACTTGTACTTTTCTGCTTCTAGCTAGTGTAGACAGATAAGTAGCCATAGGTTTGTATTTCCTATTACTTCGTCTGTGTGTAACCATTTTTGAACAAGCTTGGTACCGTTGGAAAGCTTGTGAGACGAATCGTGTAACTGTGCCTTCAGTTCATACTCTTGAATCACACTGTCAGTGACATTGCCAAGGCAAGAGTGCCTGTGTGTGTGTGTAAGTGGTTACTCCTAACTGAGAGGTCATAACCAACAAATTCAGCACAATACCAGAGAGTTGAACTATAAGAGTACCTCATCTGAAGATTCCTATAGATTTTGCTTATGTAAAATCCAACATTTGGTATCAGAGCAGGTGGCATCTTCAGATCTACGCAACTATGGCGGCAACAATCAACAATGGAGATCATTTCAAAGTGGCGCCGTTTGACGGTGATGACTACCATACCTTCGCTTTCAACATTGAGATGATATTCCTAAACAAGGGTCTATGGGGTGTCGTCTATGATCCCCCTACTGACACATTACCTGCACGAGCGTCATCTGAAGAACAAGTCAGCTGGAAGCGACGCTGTGACCAGGCCTTCTCAATTCTGGCCCTGAATCTAACAGAGCGACTCAAGTTCATCATCAGAGAAAACAATCCAACCAACTGTCCAAGGAAAGCCTGGAAGGCCCTGAAGAGTCGCTATGAAAGGACGAGCGATGTTGAGTTGGGAAGTCTACTGATAAAGTTCCATACTCAGCAAATGGAAGAAGGAACACGCCTGGAAGACCATGTGTCCCACCTCAAACACCTGGCCAGCCGTATTTCATCGATGGGAGAAGTCATCTCTGAAAGAGTCCTGGTACTAACCCTTTTTCGTGGACTACCTGCCAGATTCAAAGATACCATCAACCGACTTCAGACTTTCCAGAAGCAGGGGAAGACCTTTGATGCCCAACTTACAGTAAGCTATCGGGGCACAAGGAAGAACTGCAGGTGGGGCACCTGGTGTCGTCGCTGAAGCAGCACCAGCAGCAGCAACAGCGCCACTTGGAAGTCAACCATATTCGCTGACTCTGGAGAAGGCTGTCAAAGAACTCATGATGGTTGAAGAACAGTATGTCAAAGACAACGGAGGTGAAACCGGCCTTGTGACCAAATACCAAGGACAAAGGACAGAGACGTTTGGAGGCTATGGAAACGGCAGCCAGGGATCTCTTACACATTTCAACAGCAGAGATCAACCAACCCCACACTCACCACGGGGCTTTGTTCCACCGACTGATCGAGTGTGTTGGACATGCAAGCAGTCGGGACATATTGCAGTGGACTGCCCTAAACGACGTCCACACTTCACTTGCCATTATGGAGCTCGTCGACACCATCAAGCAATGCTGACCACCTACATGTCCACCGTGGCTGCTTTCCTTACAGGGTCCTCCAAAGCACAGGAGTCATCAGACGAGGAAGAAAATTTTCAGCTAAATCTTCTATCTGAAGGACCAATCCTACCTGACAAAGACATAGCCTCGCAGCCAGAGCATCCAATCTATGGTTCAGCAACAGAAGAGACAGCACATCATAACCTGACAGAAGAAGAATTCGTGACTGAAGAGTTGGCCATGTGCTCCATCGACAGTGCCCTTCTTCTGGCCGCCGGCATTCTGGCATGGATCATGGACTCTGGCTGTATGAAGCATATGACCTGCAAGAAGGACTGGTTTATCAACTTCAAGCATTTTCTGACATCACGAGAAGTTCGCCTTGGTGATGGAAGGACTATCCCTGCCTACGGGCAAGGAACAGTCAAGTTCGGTATCAAATGCAATAGGAAGCCAGCCATAAGAACCTTCGAGGATGTATTCTATGTGCCAGACCTTGCAGCCAATCTTCTCTCAGTCACAAAGCTCAACGACAAAGGCTTCAAAGTTGTGTTGACAATGATAAGAACTGCAAGGTGTACAACCAGACATCCCAACTGGCAGCAGTGGCCACTCGCATGGGCAACCTGACCGTCCTTGACACCAACGAACCCTCAAGACATCCAGAAACACAAGAGATGGCGTTTGTGGCCTCTTCATCCACATCGGATAAAACAACGACTCCGTCAACCACGACAAAACTTTGGCACAAGTGGCTGGCACATGTCAGCTATCCCACTCTAACCAAAATGGCTGCAGATTCAGTTGCTTACGACCTACCAGAAAGCCTGCTGCAAGACCAAGAAGCACCCATGTGTGAAGGCTGTATCACCGGCAAACAACTTAGAGCGTCTTTTCACTCACTTCCGTCACATGGGACTCACGAGTGCCTGGAACTCGTGCACATGGATCTCTGCTACATCAAAGAAGGATCTCTCTCCAACAAGCACTACTTTCTCGTCATCTTGGATGACTACACGCATATGGTCTGGACCCGGATTCTTCATTTCAAGTCTGACGCTATTGAAGAAATCAAAACCTGGGTTCGACAGGTCGAAAACGAGACCAGCCTAACAAGCAAGAAGATTCAAACTGACAACGGGACAGAGTTTGTCAACCGCAACCTCAAAGCCTTCTAGGATGAAAGAGATATTCAACACCAAACTACAGTGGCATATACTCCACAACAGAATGGCAAAGCAGAGAGGATGAATCAGACCCTCCTCGAAAGAGTCTGGACTATGCTTCATACAGCCGGCCTCTCATCCGCGTTCTGGATTGAAGCTCTCCACACTGCAGCATATATCACAAATCGTCTCCCCACGACTAAGTTGCCTGCAGGTTCCTCCACACCCTATGAATCATGGACCAGGAACAAGCCTTATCTGGGACATATTCGCATATTCGAATGCACAGCGCATGCCAGGGTTCGTACAGAAGAGCGCTCCAAACTGGATCCACGATCCAAAATCTGTATCCTTCTTGGGTACGAGACACGTGACATCTATCGACTTTGGGATCCAGAGTCCAAACGTATGATTCGGAGCAGGGAACCCATCTTTGACGAAAGTTTCTTCAACCGAGCACGTGATACAACACCAGCAGCAGTCACGCCTACCGTATATATTGAAACAACACCACCACCTCTACAAAATATCTCCGTCGATCCAACACCTGACAACCACGCTGGCGTCCTCCCTCCTGTGGTTCCAGAAGAACATCGTCATGCTCCCGCTGCCTCACAGAAGGATGTCTCCAGCACTCCGTCACAATCAAGACTACGGCGGTCAGCCAGACTCACCAGACCACTGACATTCCTTCAGCTTGGTCTTCTGTCCACAACCGAGCTCTCCGCAGACGACGACCTTGATCACACAGCACTACTCACACAAGTGGTGGATCCCACCAGCTTGAAAGATGCTATGCACCGCCCAGATGCAGACCAATGGCGTCAAGCAGCTTAAGAGGAACTCTCTCAGCTTCAGAAACAGCATACATGGGATCTGGTCCCTCGACCACCCAACACACCCATTGTCACATGTAAGTGGGTGTTCAAGATCAAGCTGACCAGTGCAGGTACACCTGATCGCCACAAGGCACGCCTTGTTGCGCGAGGGTTCAGCCAAGTTCTTGGAGTAAACTACCAAGACACCTTTGCACCGGTGGCCAAGTACTCATCCATCAGGGTGATCCTCTCTCTGGTCGCTAGCAACAAATGGCATCTCTATCAAATGGATGTCAAAAGTGCCTTCCTCAACGGTGATCTCAAAGAAGTCATCTACATGACTCAACCAGAAGGCTTCGTATCCCCAGATCACCCCGATCATGTCTTCAAGCTCAACAAATCTCTGTATGGGTTGAAGCAAGCTCCACGGCAGTAGAACCTGAAGATCCACAAATTCTTTTTGGTCCAAGGTCCCCAACGCCTGCACTCTGACCACTTCGTGTACTTCCATGGAGGGTCCAATCTTCTCGGCGTTATTCTCTACATGGACGAAGTTATTCTGTTTGGACCGTCCCTCTCAGTTCTGGATACTCTCAAACAGCAGCTTTCCCGCCGATTTGAGTCGACTGACATGGGACCTCCCAAATACTACCTTGGGATTCAAATCACTCATGACGTCCTGCACGGTCACGTAACACTAACCCAGGCCACTTATGCTCAACGTGTGGCGGACAAGTTCGGGCTTGGTACATCCACTCCTCAAACCACCCCACTCTCCAAGGATCATGGCCTTACCAAACCAGTCACGGCAGCCACACCCTTGGCCTCCTTAGAAGATGCCGAAGCTTTCCCGCGCATGGTGGGCTCCCTGATGTACGCTTCCGTGGCTACCAGACCTGACCTCTCATTTATTGTTGGCCTCCTCAGTCAAGGCTGTCAGTGCCCCACTGCTGCTCACATCATGGCCGCCAAGCGTAGCATTCGCTATCTCCGTGGGTCTGCTTCTCTTGATATGCGCTACGCCTCTGGCAACAATGTTCTCCAGGGCTTCTGCGATGCAAATCTCTCTGGTGATCACACCACCAACCGCTCGACCTCTGGATACGTCTTTCTCCTCAACGGTGGACCCGTCAGCTGGCGCAGAAAGAAGCAGTCTGTGGTCGCTCTCTCCTCAACTGAAGCTGAATATATTGCTGAGAGCGAATGCACACGCGGGGCGGTTTGGCTTCGTATGCTTCTAAGCGAGGTTGGATTTGATCAACTCGATCCTACGCCCATCCACTATGACAACGAAGGGGCTATCGCTCTTGACTGTGCGCCATTTATTTGTGCACACCATGTGACAGTTTTACGCATTTAACAATATTTGCATGGCTGATCGCATGATGCATCGTGTCAGAAATTGGATACACCAATAAAGGATCCCAAAAACAGCTGAGGTCCTTGACCGAGCCACCTTAACCTACGGCTCTCCGGTCTTGTGACCGTTGAGAGTTATCGTCAAGTTATCCCCTAATGAAGTGACAGGTATTACTCGCGTCTGGTTAGCGAAAAGTAGTCGTTGCCCTAAGACTTCGTCCTGTTCTGCCTGTATATTCTCTAGGATGTTCATTCCCTCACAATCAGCCTAAAACAGTCTTTTCATCCAGTTCTCCTTCGATTCCACGGCTACCGCCCGCCGTGTCCTCGCTGTGCTCGCTGATCAATCACTCCTTCCTTGTTGTCCACTCTCAGCTCTCATACCTGCAATTCTTTGCTTCGTCACTCCCGCTCCGTTGCTCACCTCTCTTCCCCTACTAATCAACCTTGAGCCTCCGTCATGAACATTCTCTCATCATACTCATGTCCATTCCAGCTCTCTACTTCAGCTTTCACAACCTACCTCTCAAAACTAACTCCTTGCATTGCCTCACATTTCCTTGCCTCCGTCACACTTCCCGTGTCTGACGGATGGTCGTGCTTTTGCCTGCTTCTGCCGTTGCACTTCTCCCCACTCAATTCTTTTGACATGGTATCAGAGCATCAGGTGGCATTGCCTGGTTCCTCTCGACCACGCCGTTGCTTCCTCGCTTCCATCGCTGTTCTCTACTGCCCGCAGTTTCTCGATCAACGCGTGTCACCACCCCCACTCTGCATCTTCCAAGTTTCATTTACAACTGATGACAGCATCATCATTTTGATTACTTCTCAAGCTTCAGCGGTCCTCATCACTAAGAAGAAGCGCTGCATCCAATTCCATGCCCTTGGCAACATCCAGCACTTCTCTACCGCCAACGGCCCACAGCAGCCCTCGAGCTGCCCTTTGTCGCCATCTTCATCGAAGCTTCCTGCCGCCTTGCCGTCTTCACCTGCTCGTCTGCACTGCTCATCGTTAATCACTCTTACCTGAAAATACTGCATGCCCGCCTCCTCACCGCTACTCCTAGTGGCTTCTAGTGATCGCATGGCACGGTCACCTCCTTGCCATCGAGTTCATCTCCCGCAGCACACTCCTGCCTCCGCTCTCCTCCATTCACTGCAGTTATCTCTTGCTCCTCCAGCAACCTCATCAACATCATCTGCAACCCCTGACAACTTCCACACCCACGTGTCATGTCCATCCTCCGAGTCACCTTTCCATACCGCCTCTTTGTTCGCATCAGTAGAAAAACCCCACTTGGAGCCAGGACATCCGACACCACCAGCCTTCTTGCTCGTTGGTCTTGAGCCAACTGGAGAATAAGCCGTCACTCTCTTGACCTCCTCACATGTCTCCGCTCCTCTTGAACTGCCCTCTCTGTAGCAGAACTCCTCCTACCGCCAGGACATCGAACACCACCAGTCTTCAAGATCGTGCCTTGAGCCAACTGGGCGCACAAGTCGTCACTCTCTTGACACTAGAGGAGCTCCCTGCTTTGTCAGCATCTGCCGCATCTTCATCCTNTCCTTCCTATTGTACAGCCTCATTCTCCTTTCCAACAGCCGACTGTATTCCCTCATCCTCAGTAACTCCTCCTCCTTTACCATCCACAGCCTTCATCAGCCTCATCAGCTACATCTACTTCTTCATCGTTGGCTTCCTTCACATCATCAGCTGCCTAACCCTCTTCATCATTCGCCTCATCAGCTTCATCATCTTCAGCTTCTACAGCACACGTGGTCTCGTCCCTACGCCCACTCATCAATCCGCCGCTCTTGCGCTCTAATCTTTCATCCGCTTGGCACAAGGATACGCCCGTTCGAACCGTCAATCTTGCGGCAACCTGCTCCCACACCAAACCCTTTTTTCGCCGCACACATGGCTCGCCTTTGCGGCCAAATCTCATCAGCAACCATCCGCTTTCGCTTCATCATCAGCAATCAGCTGCACCTGTGGCCTGCACAAGTACCTGCACATAGCATCTGCTAATCTCGCAGTGGTTTGCATCTGGGCAGCAGATTTCTTGTGGCACATCGGCTCCTGCCTTGGTGGCGTGGGACTTAGTGGCAAAGGGAGATGCGACTATCATACATTATGGCACAAAGCGCATGATTGCTGACACCATGACGAAGGTGCAGCCCAAGGACAGGCACGAATGAAGCTTCAGGAAGCTCCGTCTGCGCTACGAGGCCTAAAAGGCCACAGGCTCCAAGGACAGGGAATCAAGGCTGTGTTGCAAGGGGGAGATTGTTGACATTGTGTACCCCTTGCCATGAGTCTTGTTGATTTTTTCACTGTTTGACCACTAGGTATTGGTCAAATACCCAATCTGAATCTGTATTTGAATTGGTTAGATTTTTGCAGGATGAAGCTTTGAATCACTCTATTTGAGTGAGTATTCAATACGTTAGCCTAGCATGAATCTCGGGTGTTGGACGGGTGGAATCTTGTACCCGTCATGGGTGACGGGATACTCCACAACCAGTGATCTTAATCTGGCTCTTAAGAGCTGCAAATACACCAGGGCCAAAAGGGATGTGACCAGAAGACCTCCCATGACCAGGATGAACGTTTCCTTGACTTTTGGGCATGGAATAGTGCTCCGACAGGTGACAGTCGAAGCACCTCCCATTGCATAGAGTTCAACGCAAGGTGGGTAACTCTACCAAGGATTTATTTGACGGCCTTAGCATGGGATCTACTGTCAGAAACCAGGATGCAGTTCCAACGTGGCCTGACAGGTCTGCTGTGCTCGTGGCTTGTTTTGTGCAGGTTCTGAGTCTAAGCGTGAGCTTTCTGGTCGCCTCACGCTATGTTTCTGGCAGTGGAAGACAAATGTCAGACAGTCAATTTTGCGAAGAGAAGAACGTGATTCCGCATTAGTTTTTGAACATGGACATGATCTGAACATTTGTAGGGCTAGTCATGAGCTCTCCAACGCACCAAACCGTGCGTGATGTGGATCACTGTAGCTCCCGCTACGTCAGCCAAAGCGTAGCACTCCAAACCAGCCGCTCAGTCAACGGCGCGCACCACGTCGCCCGTCAAGGCGCCTTCACACATCAAGGACCCATCAAAACGCCATTCCGGAGGCCCAGATGTCCTTACGCGTAGTGGTGGCGCCCCTCGCGCCTTCAGGGTCTGTTTCGATGAGTTATTCATCGAGTTTGGTGATGGGGATTGATGTGGGTCGAAACCTGTTCGCGGACCTCCAGTCGGAAATTTGACCGTGTCCCCGAGTAACAAACTGTACTACTGAGTTTCGGACTCCGAGCCAGGATTTTGGCTAAGTCCCTCAGTAACAAAACTGCACTTCTCAATCCGGCGGATCATCCACCAGACGCCTTGGCGTCCGGTGGATGTTCCTTCTGGAGCAAAATCCCTAGATGGCATTTTGTTACTCGTTCCAGTCAATTATTCACCGGCAGTCAAACCGCGGCCTGCTCCCAGAGCCGCCGCGCACACCCCAACTTTGGAAGCCCATATCTCCCTCGTTACTAGTCCGATTCTGGTGAAACAACTTCCACCGGATTCAGCGACTCGTCAACTTTCAGGGGAAAATCCTCCATTTTGGGATCCCAGCAATCGTCGAGTCTCCAGATCCAACGAAAAGGAATCTCCTCTCTCTGACGGCTCGGCGGTGCCTCCCGTCGCCGCACTTGAGCATGCAGAGGGGCAATCTTCAACATCTACTACTCTGATTCAGGTGTTCTTGGATTCTTTAGAGAGCATATCTGACAAACTAAGTAAAACAGTTGTGTTTAGACAAGTTATATTTCATGCGAAGCGTTCTCTCCACTTGTAGTGAGCACTATGCTTCACCAAAGGTGTCCATCGGCCGGGCAAAATAACTGGTAGCATAAGTCAGTGAAAACTAAGCATCCCTGAGGGTGCCTCTATAACCACTAGTGCCAACAGACATAGGATTGAAGACCACCACGTGCATTCAGCTTGGACGTAGTGCAGTTCACCTATCACCTATTAACATCACAGTTGAGATAGGGGAGGTGGAGGCAGAAGGGCTGATGTAGGTGGTGGGAGCAGTGGCAGAGTGTGTGAGTAAGAAGCACGAGTAGCAAGAGGAGGCAATGAAGGTGATGATGTAATGGCTTGGTCAGGCGGCACCAGGCGATGTTGCTTGAAGCTTTGATACTATGTCAGAAGAAATTGTTGTGTGAAACACATGTGGACAGAATGCAGGAAACATTAGAGCAGTTCACAGGAATGTCAGAAATTCACAGAAGCAGAAATGTGGCTCTGGGAGGGATAAGTTAATAGGAAAATGAAACATACGTGAGTAAATACAATAAGAAAAAACGTATTAGCTCCATTAGCATGCACATAACAAAGCAACCAACCTTCGGTTACATCTCTCATTAGACGTTCCAGACTAAGAAAAGCAAGGTCTACGTGATGATGATAATGCAACTTTGATAAAACACCAGTAATTATTTGAATAGTGGAGGAAATACATTGGGTTTATCATATCAAATGTTTTTTCAAGAACTATTCATAAATAATAGAAATCCTTCTCTTGCATGAAGTGACATTTGGAACCCCACACAAGGATAGAGGAGTGCCGGTGCCAGACAAAAGGTAGAGTGCTGGAGTGCACGGTCAACAAGGGCAATCTGAGAGAATGAAGGAGGCCAAAAGTCAACTTCTTTCATAGCTTAGTGGAGGAGTGGATTGATGGAGCAAAGAGCTGCAAGAGAATGGTGAAGGATGAGCAAACATAAAATGGAAGAGGGGAGAAAAGAGCGGTAAGGGCTGCGGAATCAAAGGTGAACAGGATGGATCAAACTATTCTGGGATAAACTTGAGGGAATGAACATTCTTAGTATTATACAGTAGGACAAGGAAAAGGACCTACATTGGTTTATTTCTGCTAGCTGAAAGTATTGGAATGTATTCAATGTCATCAGGGACAGTTTAAATCTGTGCCAATGATTGTAGAACAAAGATCCATTGCCGAGGTGGGTCAATACTTGGACCTGAACCTTATTAAGAACTCAGATTATATGGCTGATTTATCATAGAGGCCTCTGTTGGAGTCATTTTTCTGACAGGATTGGCATCTTCTTGTGACCTCTCTGGGGAGAGGCTCAGGAACAGAAGAAGTGAGCACAAAAACAAGATTAGCAGGCTCAAGGGTCAAGGGGGTCAAGGGTGAGTCAACATTTGGGTCAGGATGCAAGTGATAATCCCAGGCCTTTTGACTCTTTGCCCAGGAAGAAAACCTGGCATCCCAGGTGGAGGAGGAAACTGCAAGAAACACTCATGCTGGAAGTGTGGAGGGACAGCGGCACGAGCAGCAGGAGTGGCTGCACCAAGTTCAAAACTGGGAGAAATTTGGAGAGACCAGGCTGTGCGGAGAGTCCAGGAAGATCAAGGCAAGCCAAACGGCTGCCGTTTTCAGAAGCACAGCTCTGATGGCCACCTTCCTCCATGCAAATGAAATTCCTGGCTCAATACTGAGCCTCATTGGATACACAAAGCGTGTGACAACTATGCAGAAACTACCTTGCCCTAAATGGAATGGAAAGATAATGAGGCCAAAGGCCGGGTCCACCATAGCTCAAAACGCAACAACAACCAGCACACCCAGGTAAGGGGATGAGTGGGATATACATATACATATACATGTATAGATGTATTATATATATATATGTATAGAGAGAGAGAGAGAGAGAGAGAGAGAGAGAGAGAGAGAGAGAGAGAGAGAGAGAGAGAGAGAGAGAGAGAGAGAGAGAGAGAGAGAGAGAGAGAGAGAGAGAGA
>SZWC01009442.1:15361-51413 GCA_023375785.1 Penium margaritaceum
CCCCCTCCCACCACACCACCACCATCCGCTGAGGCTTCCCTGCTGCTCCCTGCCGGTGAACATCCCCCAAGAACCTACCCAGCACCCAAACCAAATGCAACCCAATTGGCTGAACCTAACACATCTTGCCCTTACTCTGCCGTGTCGTCGTCGTCCTCATCGTCCACCGCCGTGATGGCTTGCGATTTGGATCGGTACGAGCCGCGGGATTGGCAGTAGCACCAGCACGCGCAGCAGATGCACATGAGCATGCCGATGAGGATACCTGTACACAGAAAAGAGGAGAGGGGCAGCGCACGGCACAAAAAGACAGGATAGAAAGCACACGGCACGTGGCAGAGGATTTACGGCAATCGGAGGAAAACACGAGATTGAAAATTTTGGTTTGCCAATCGTGCCCACTGTAGGCCAGTACCAGAGGTTACCCAAACCTGTAGGACTACCCCCCCCCTGTGACTTCGCCCTGCAGCACTGGGACCTGCAGCAGTGTGCCCCAGCGCTGGGGTAAAAACACAAAACCCTAAACCTGCCTCAACACTCTGATGTCCTAAGCGTATGGATAAATCTTTCTTTCTAACAGACCACAGTCCAACTTTCCAGTAGAGGAATTCACCCGTCAACCCCCTTACCCACCTTATGCTCGTCCCCTTTTTGTATGTGACGCACTCACGGCTTTCTTCCCTGTGGCGCACTCACGCGTGCACGCTCAAATGTGAGTGACCATGCACACTCGCATGCAAATGCACATAAGCACACACGCATACCTACCTACGCACGCACGCCCACCTGACCGCCTGCCCGCCTGCCCGCCCGCCTCCCATCCTGCCCGCCCGCCCGCCCGCAAGCACGAGCGCAGACACGCAGTCATGCACGCACGCAAGCACGCACACACGCATGCACTCACGCACCCAGGCATGCAAGCACCTACGCATGCACGTGTGCATGCATGCACTTATACACACCTACAGGCACAAAGGACAGCATGGATACACACCCACAAGCAAATACACATACACCTGCAGACACACACACGACCCCACCAACCTGGCCAAATGCATGCATGCATCCCCAAAAACACCCATCTACAGAGGAAGGCATGAACACACACACACACACACACACACACACACACACACACACACACACACACACACACACACACACACACGCACGCACGCACGCCCGCCCGCCCGCCCGCCCGCCCGCCCGCCCGCCCGCCCGCCCGCCCGCCCGCCCGCCCGCCCGCCCGCCCGCCCGCCCGCCCGCCCGCCCGCCCGCCCGCCCGCCCGCCCGCCCGCCCGCCCGCCCGCCCGCCCGCCCGCCCGCCCGCCCGCCCGCCCGCCCGCCCGCCCGCCCGCCCGCCCGCCCGCCCGCCCGCCCGCCCGCCCGCCCGCCCGCCCGCCCGCCCGCCCGCCCGCCCGCCCGCCCGCCCGCCCGCCCGCCCGCCCGCCCGCCCGCCCGCCCGCCCGCCCGCCCGCCCGCCCGCCCGCCCGCCCGCCCGCCCGCCCGCCCGCCCGCCCGCCCGCCCGCCCGCCCGCCCGCCCGCCCGCCCGCCCGCCCGCCCGCCCGCCCGCCCGCCCGCCCGCCCGCCCGCCCGCCCGCCCGCCCGCCCGCCCGCCCGCCCGCCCGCCCGCCCGCCCGCCCGCCCGCCCGCCCGCCCGCCCGCCCGCCCGCCCGCCCGCCCGCCCGCCCGCCCGCCCGCCCGCCCGCCCGCCCGCCCGCCCGCCCGCCCGCCCGCCCGCCCGCCCGCCCGCCCGCCCGCCCGCCCGCCCGCCCGCCCGCCCGCCCGCCCGCCCGCCCGCCCGCCCGCCCGCCCGCCCGCCCGCCCGCCCGCCCGCCCGCCCGCCCGCCCGCCCGCCCGCCCGCCCGCCCGCCCGCCCGCCCGCCCGCCCGCCCGCCCGCCCGCCCGCCCGCCCGCCCGCCCGCCCGCCCGCCCGCCCGCCCGCCCGCCCGCCCGCCCGCCCGCCCGCCCGCCCGCCCGCCCGCCCGCCCGCCCGCCCGCCCGCCCGCCCGCCCGCCCGCCCGCCCGCCCGCCCGCCCGCCCGCCCGCCCGCCCGCCCGCCCGCCCGCCCGCCCGCCCGCCCGCCCGCCCGCCCGCCCGCCCGCCCGCCCGCCCGCCCGCCCGCCCGCCCGCCCGCCCGCCCGCCCGCCCGCCCGCCCGCCCGCCCGCCCGCCCGCCCGCCCGCCCGCCCGCCCGCCCGCCCGCCCGCCCGCCCGCCCGCCCGCCCGCCCGCCCGCCCGCCCGCCCGCCCGCCCGCCCGCCCGCCCGCCCGCCCGCCCGCCCGCCCGCCCGCCCGCCCGCCCGCCCGCCCGCCCGCCCGCCCGCCCGCCCGCCCGCCCGCCCGCCCGCCCGCCCGCCCGCCCGCCCGCCCGCCCGCCCGCCCGCCCGCCCGCCCGCCCGCCCGCCCGCCCGCCCGCCCGCCCGCCCGCCCGCCCGCCCGCCCGCCCGCCCGCCCGCCCGCCCGCCCGCCCGCCCGCCCGCCCGCCCGCCCGCCCGCCCGCCCGCCCGCCCGCCCGCCCGCCCGCCCGCCCGCCCGCCCGCCCGCCCGCCCGCCCGCCCGCCCGCCCGCCCGCCCGCCCGCCCGCCCGCCCGCCCGCCCGCCCGCCCGCCCGCCCGCCCGCCCGCCCGCCCGCCCGCCCGCCCGCCCGCCCGCCCGCCCGCCCGCCCGCCCGCCCGCCCGCCCGCCCGCCCGCCCGCCCGCCCGCCCGCCCGCCCGCCCGCCCGCCCGCCCGCCCGCCCGCCCGCCCGCCCGCCCGCCCGCCCGCCCGCCCGCCCGCCCGCCCGCCCGCCCGCCCGCCCGCCCGCCCGCCCGCCCGCCCGCCCGCCCGCCCGCCCGCCCGCCCGCCCGCCCGCCCGCCCGCCCGCCCGCCCGCCCGCCCGCCCGCCCGCCCGCCCGCCCGCCCGCCCGCCCGCCCGCCCGCCCGCCCGCCCGCCCGCCCGCCCGCCCGCCCGCCCGCCCGCCCGCCCGCCCGCCCGCCCGCCCGCCCGCCCGCCCGCCCGCCCGCCCGCCCGCCCGCCCGCCCGCCCGCCCGCCCGCCCGCCCGCCCGCCCGCCCGCCCGCCCGCCCGCCCGCCCGCCCGCCCGCCCGCCCGCCCGCCCGCCCGCCCGCCCGCCCGCCCGCCCGCCCGCCCGCCCGCCCGCCCGCCCGCCCGCCCGCCCGCCCGCCCGCCCGCCCGCCCGCCCGCCCGCCCGCCCGCCCGCCCGCCCGCCCGCCCGCCCGCCCGCCCGCCCGCCCGCCCGCCCGCCCGCCCGCCCGCCCGCCCGCCCGCCCGCCCGCCCGCCCGCCCGCCCGCCCGCCCGCCCGCCCGCCCGCCCGCCCGCCCGCCCGCCCGCCCGCCCGCCCGCCCGCCCGCCCGCCCGCCCGCCCGCCCGCCCGCCCGCCCGCCCGCCCGCCCGCCCGCCCGCCCGCCCGCCCGCCCGCCCGCCCGCCCGCCCGCCCGCCCGCCCGCCCGCCCGCCCGCCCGCCCGCCCGCCCGCCCGCCCGCCCGCCCGCCCGCCCGCCCGCCCGCCCGCCCGCCCGCCCGCCCGCCCGCCCGCCCGCCCGCCCGCCCGCCCGCCCGCCCGCCCGCCCGCCCGCCCGCCCGCCCGCCCGCCCGCCCGCCCGCCCGCCCGCCCGCCCGCCCGCCCGCCCGCCCGCCCGCCCGCCCGCCCGCCCGCCCGCCCGCCCGCCCGCCCGCCCGCCCGCCCGCCCGCCCGCACGCACGCACGCACGCACGCACGCACGCACGCACGCCCGCACGCCCGCACGCCCGCCCACACACATGCACAGAAACGCATATGCAGGCGATCCAATCATTGACATGCACAAATCCCGGGTACACTCACTCTTCAAGGTTACAGTACTACATCACGAGACCACAGGATAAACCGCTTTGCCGTGAGACCAAGAATCTAGATGCCCAAAGATTCAGGGAACAAATGCTTCAACCCAATCCCAACCCATCCTCAGCACAGCTGTCCACAGTCCCGAGGATGAGGAGCTTTCTTTGGGTTAAAAGGGAAGAAGTGTACCGATGCCGGTGCCAATGATGACCTCCGCGTTGATGTCGCCGCCCTTGATCTTCTCTATGCTGGCCTTGAAGTTGTACTTGCCGCTGTCTGGCACCTCCGCATACGGCTCTGGCATGTCCCCCTCTCCTTCCTCTCCACCTCCCTCTTCCTCCACCTCCCCTTCCCCGTACCCATCTGCCTCCTCGTCTGCCGGGGCCCCGTCATCCGACCAATCCGAGCTGCTGTGTTTGCTGTGAACTGCTGCTCTCGCCGCAGAGGCCTTGTGCTTTTGCTTCTTCTTCTTGCTGATGCTGCTGCCATGCCGAGGGGCTTCCTCCAGCTCTTCCTCTTCTGGTGCCGGTTCCTCCTCTTCCCTCTCAGCCTCCTCTTCCTCCGAGGGCTCCGGTGCCCTATGGCTCTTGCTCCTGTGCTTCTTCGTCTTCGACTTGTTCTTCTTGCTATAGCTCTTCTTCTTCTTCGCCTTCGTCGTCTTCTTGCCCTTCTTCTTCTTCTTCTTCTTCACCTCTTCCACGTCCTCAGCCTCCTCCTCCTCCACCGGCTCCGAGGCAGCGTCTTCTTCTGCTGGCACCTTATCGTCAACTCCTTCCTTCTCCTCACCCTCTCCCTCGGCAGGTCTGGGAACTTCTTCTGAAGGAGCTTCTTCTCCCTCAGACGGCGGCTCCTCTGCTCCTCCTCCTCCTTCTCCTTCTCCCTCTTCCTCAGGAGCTTGCTCCCCCTCTACCTGTGCTTCCTCGCCCTCTGCCGCCTCACTTCCTCCTTCCGCGGGTTCCTGTTCCCCCTCTGCCCCTTCAGGAGCAGCCTGCTCCTCCGGCGCCGCCTCCTCACCCTCCTCTTCCGCCCCTCCCTCCCCCCCTCCCTCCGCCCCTCCCTCTGTCACTCCTTCCACCCCATCCGCCCCTCCCTCCGCCCCTCCTTCCTTCTCTCCCTCCGGCTCCCCTTCTTCCGGCTGTCCGGCGTAGTCGTACCCTTCCGCGTCCTTCTTATTGGTCCACAGCAAGCCTCGCCTACCAGCCAACACNTGCCGCTTCACTTCCTCCTTCCGCAGGTTCCTGTTCCCCCTCTGCCCCTTCAGGAGCAGCCTGCTCCTCCGGCGCCGCCTCCTCACCCTCCTCTTCCGCCCCTCCCTCCCCCCCTCCCTCCGCCCCTCCCTCTGTCACTCCTTCCACCCCATCCGCCCCTCCCTCCGCCCCTCCTTCCTTCTCTCCCTCCGGCTCCCCTTCTTCCGGCTGTCCGGCGTAGTCATAACCTTCCGCGTCCTTCTTATTGGTCCACAGCAGGCCTCGCCTTCCAGCCAACACCCCGGCGGCAGACATCACGCGCGAATGCGCATCTGGGGTTCGACTTTGGCGCAGATCGCTCAGCCATCGAGTACTGGACGAGCGCCCCAGCTCGCCAGCGTGTGAACAGCAGCAGCTGAGGGCGAGCAGCAGCAGCAGCATTACGAGCGAAGCAGCCATGGAGGTGGCCTCGAGGGGCCGGAGAGCCGAGGAGAGTGCAGGAGGGGGCACGGGAGAGGCCGAGGCCCAGGGTCTGCGTCGTCGTCGAGGTGGACTTGTGGAGGTGATCATGGCCATAGCCCGTTCTCTCGCCTCTTGTGCAGCACGGCGGCGCGCTGTCGAATCTTGCGCGGTGTTCGCCTCCCAAACTAGCGCCGTTGGCGTCCGCCCTGCACACAGGATCCGGCCCCTCACGCCTGCTTGCGCGCTTGTCGAGCGAGGTGAGTTCCTTTGCTGGTTCTCGTGTCAGGGATTGGGCCCCCCCCCACTATGAAGATCCAGCACTGGCGCCTGGGTCGCGGTTGTCCGTCCTAGACAACTCTCACCATCAGTCCCGCAAGCAGCAAGTACTCTGCCACCATCTGGTGTTTTGGCCTGGAGGTGATCGAGCACGGCGCTTGCACGACATGGGTGAGGGAGACAGTGTGACGCGGACGAGCAAGCAAGTACGGTGTTCCCCTGCTCGGAAGTCTGCATTCAGAAGTCAGTTTTTAACCCAAAAAGTGCTTCGGCATGGTCCCATCTGACGTGTGCTTCGGAATCAGGCTCGGCATGCACTTTCGAAAAAGTGCAAGATGACTTCGGAAGTCAGGCTGACTTCTGAAGCCATGTACGGTATCCGTACCATTTTTGGCTTCTGGAAGTCAGTACTTTGGATGCAAAAGTCGAGCCGCCGCCAATTTGCATCCAAAGAAGTGAATTCAAAGGAGTCATTTTTTAACCCAGATATTCATTACATCGGACGGTCAGATGTCATTGAATCGAACCTGCAAAATTTGGTCGTTCAAATTCGGCCATTCGAAACACTTGCCCACATTGCGCATTGGCGATTCGAGCGCAAACCAAGGCGCCCCGTGTGGCGCTCCCGAGCCGCTTCTCTGTCGGGCCATCCTATGAGAAGGGCCTCCACCATTCGAGAAGCACCAAGCACTCGCTGAACTGCTGCCGTCCTTCACGAGCCTCCGCTCCGCTCCAACCGCACCCACGCCATGGATCTGTCCAACGACTCCGCTCCACTCTACGGTACCTCTGTCTCCATTCACGGGCCTCCCGAAAGTGAGAACCTGCCCACCCTGAATGACGCCGCTAGCGATCCTACCAATGACACTCGGTCATATGCCGAGGTCCGTCGTGCTTTCCGCTGGTCTATGCGCGACGGCAATGCGACCCTCCGCAAGGGCAACCGTCTGCTACGAGGCGACGAAGTTCTGGAGGACCCGCGAGACATCGACGTTGGTTTCAATGGCCGACCATGCGTTGATGGTTTTGACAGACGCCAAGCGGCAAAACGTGGTGTCCACGTCCCCTTTCCACCTGCGCCTCTCGTCGACGAGCGACTGTCACTCGCAACGCAGATGGAGGCATTGGGTCCCGCCATCATTGCGAAACCTGCGCCGCCGGCTGTCGCCTCCACACCGCTGACTACACCTCCAAGTACACCAGTGGTGGAGGTCAGTGCTGCTGCTTCCCTGTCTACACTTGCCGGCGGGCTTGGAAAGGGGTGGTGGACTGGACAACGCGACGTGGACCGCAAAACGCGTGGCTGGCAAGGCAAGATGCACGAAGACCTTGCGAAGGGACTCACATCAAAGTGGGAGCTCAGTGATCCATTGACCGCGAAGCAGGTGAAGAGCCGCCTTCAGGTGATTGGGAAGATGTGGCGCCAAGCTCGAGACCTCATTGGTCGGAGTGGGGTCCAGTTCAACCGCACAACGTGGCAGATTGAACTGGATCCATCAAAGTGGATGGAAATGAAGCAGGCAGACCCGAAGCAGGCTAAACTACAAGGCCTGTCCATGCCCTGGTTCGACATCGCCACTACTTTCTTCTTCCCTGATAAGGCCCTTGGGCACAACGTTCTCCAGACAAATGACCCTCCGTCCGAATCAGGCGACATGTGCGCTGGAGATATGCCGCGTACCGACGACTGTCCGTCATCCGACGATGCGGAGCCGGAACGTCGCGTTCGCCGGAAGGCGCATGTGGAACGTGCGATGGAGAAGGCGGAGAAGCTTCTCAAGGGCGCGGCAAAGCTGGAATGCATCATTCGCGACGACGGACCCAAGACACTGTGGGGAATGGCGGTGCAAACGGCGGACAAAGACCCCGAACTGCACCTCGACAACAAACTGCCGCTACTTGACCGTCTCACCACCGACGAACTTCGTGAACTGTACGTGTATTCATCAGGGACCCTACGCGCACAGGTGGCATCTCGTTTGCTAGGACGTGATCCTAGAAAGGGGGACTCCAAGGGCATAGGGGGGGGGCGGCCAAATCGCTCCAGATGCGGAGGAAGTTGTCGCATCGCGCATTGCTACGCCCGACGAAGACGATGCGACTGGCGACGCCGCCATGGAGAATGCATGTGCAGCGGGCAACATTGCTCGCTATGACAATGTGGATGAAGATGATGTTGTGTATTATTAGAATGGCCATCCACATGGTGTTGTTTGATGAGGGATGTTTAGTTCATAGGAGCATGTCATGTTGTGATGGACATGTGAAACAGGTTATGAATGTTCCATTATTTCAGTTCAGTGACACATCGGAGGAGCTCTCTGAAGTGCTATCAATATGGGAGACAAAGTCGTCCCACATGGCTTGTGCGATGGTTCCACGAAGGTTCCGGCTCTGCCTTGTGCCATGGCCCACTGTAAATTGGCGTTGAGCTCTTGCTTCCAAATGGGACACCAAATCATGCACTCCATTCTCCACCCAAGAGATGATGTTGTGCATCACGAAACACGATAAAATGAGGCGGCCCTGGAACGATTGTGCAAAATGAGGCATGCCACGTAGGATGTTGAAGAGTGCTTTCAAAACACCAAACGCCCGTTCAATGCATGACCTCACTGCCGCATGCCGCCTATTGAATAGCTCCTCCTTGTTTTGTGGCAGTAGTTGGCCGTCCCCAAATTCCTGCAAGTGATATCTAACTCCCCTATATGGTGTCATCAACCCTTGCGAATCTGGAAATGCCGAATCTGCTAGCATGTATTTCGTGCTTGGAACGGTCACGCCATTCGCCACTGCATTTGAAAACATCCTTGCGTCATGCACACTTCCCTCCCAACCAACGCTTACAAATGTGAAACAAAGGTCGTGGTCACAAGCCGCAAGAATGTTTTGGTGACTTGATGGTGTCGACCAACACCTTCCTTCCTGTTGTTTCGCGAACGGTTACTTCCAGAAGGGAACGGTGTTCGAGTCCCGAATTTGAATTCAGAAGCCGATTGCTGTTCCCACCTTTTTGGATGAACATTTGACTTCTGACTTCTGACTTCCGAGCAAGGGAACACCGTAAAGCTATCATGCAACGCAAACTTTACGCAGAAATCCTCTGCGAACCTACACGGACATAAGGGATTATAAGGGATGAATGTGATTTCGGACTCAACTAAACGAAGTGATCGGAGGCACAAAACCTTTCCAAACCAGCGGGGAATGGAAAAAGAAAGGAGCGATTGTTTCGGACATCCACGCATTTCGCGCGTGCCATTCGACGTCCAACGGCGGCTCAGGACACCACTCGGCGGCCGATCTCGCCGGCACCACAACAAGAAGGCCAAAGCGAGCGGACCGCGGCAGTCTCGCGGAGACCTCGCTGACAAAATTCGACAGCAGTCAGAATTACCAAAGACAATCGATCTCTTCCAGGCGTCACGATGAAGATCAAACTAGAGGCAAATGTTTTCCCAAACCATTCAACCCTAAATGATAAACCATTGCATCCAGTCATCAGAAAGTTCTAAGTTGTCAGCCGACCGGACGCTGAGGGGTTCTGTATCGGGTAAAATAGCTTGAATGCCCAGACCGCGCACACTATTAAGCTGGCATGCCTACGTGTTAAAACTTTGGTCCGGAATATCCGGCGCACTTAAATAAAAAAACGGGATACCCATAAATATCATGTCTGCTCACGGTGCAACCGAACTTGAAACATTAGCAACGGCATACGGGCATAACTTTCATGTTTTAAACATTGGGTATGTCGTGCATAGGTTTGCATCATTCCTGGTTTGCATTATTCAAATCATTTACGATTTCTTTGGGAATCATGACATCATCAAAAATTCACAAGTTGGGGTCTTAGACTGGCTTCATCAGGTTCTAACATACTTAATTATGTAATAAATTCGTTTAAGTGTTTGTGGTGTACAATTTCACTGTCATTTTGAAAGGGGCAATTGTATTTTTTGTGCGAGTATGACACAATGACGTGTACTTGTCGCAGGTGTTTTGTAGCACGGCCATGTTCGGCTGAGCACGAATAATACTCTAGTTTGTGTATGGGACACCATTGTAAACTTTCACCTTACAGTAAACCATTCTTAAAACACCGGACTTGGGTCTGCCGTCTTTGTTTTGCCGGGCGCCTGATACGCATTGCCAAAATTAAAGTAGTCTGGGCATGCCGTTCCAAAATGAGTAGGTGCGGGCACGCCATCTTTAAATTTTGACATATTGGGTACCTCGTCTGTCATTCCTTTCGTTTCTTAACTTCTTTCAAAGGCGTCATAACCGAAGTACCTTCTTCATAGAAGGTTTGGCAAATGTGTACCCTCATTTTGTGCTATCTATCAGATGTACACTAGTCCCTGAACTCCAAAATGCTGGAGAAGGAACGTACTTTCACTCCAAGTGGAGCATAGGTGATTCACAAGGATGATGTGCAAAACAACAAACGATTGGAGGACTTGGGACAAATGAATATTTTGTAGTAAGCAGTAAGTTTACTTTGATGATGATTGTTGAGTGAGTCGAGCACGTGTATACAATGCCGACAATGAGCATGAGACATATGTTGGGTCATAAGCGCTTAAGTCAAGCGATGCTTGTGAGGTCGGGTAGTGAGTGGCTACTTTGAGAAGCTCCACCAAGAAGTCGGGGGGGGGTGTTGTGCTTCGTGCCGTTCCTATAGAGTTTACTGTGACCGCTCGGCCGTGTCCATACTCGTGCAGATCCCCTGAGGCAAGCAGCCCTGGTGACGCCGGCGCGACGACAGGCGGCGGACTACCCGCTTGGAGCTGACCGACCACTGTTCCAGAGCCCCAGATGCCACCGGGACTCTTTGCTGTGTCTTATACGTCTTGCAGGCATCTTCCGGCGGACTGGCCATGAGGCCTATTTGCATGTTTTTGCACTGTATGCTCACTGTCAGGCAATGGATGCATGCATGTGACCAGTCGTAGCGTCCGCCTTTTGATTCTGCACGTCTAGGTTCAGACGGCGCAGCATTCTGACATGTGTGCGCAGAGTTACGGCCAAAACAGTGGTTTTGGGCCGGTTTTAGGGCAGCTCTTGGACTGCCGCGTGCGACACCCGCCGTGCGCCGCGGCAGGTATTTATGCCTTGGACCTGTCATTTGTCATTTCTCTCTGCATATGCTATATTGAAGCATTCTGACACTGTGTCTTGTGTCTCCTAGCCAAACCCTTGCCGTTGCGTGTACGACCTGTGACCGTCGTCATCGTCTGATCAGGCACTGACGCCCTGTGAGCGGCTGCGTTGCTAGGAAGCTTCTACGTACTCTCTTATGGTATCAGAGCAGTGAGACAGTTCTCACTGAGCTGCGCAGCAGAGACGCAGCAGAGCAGCAGCAGTGAGAGTCACCGCTGCAGCAGAGTTTCTGGGGTCTGTTGGAGACGGCCGGTCGCCGTCAACGCGCTCCACCCACCACGTGAGATCGCAGCTGCAGAGGCAGCAGCAGCGGCGTGTACCACCATGCAGAGGCGTGTGGCAGCGGCAGTGCATGCAGCCCCCCCCCCCACAGCCGCAGCAGCAGAGCAGCAGCAGCAGAGGCGGCGGTAGCAGCAGCGTAGCAGCAGCGGCCGTAGCAGCAGCGTGGCATCAGCGGCGGCAGCAGCAGCGCAGCAGCAGCGTCGGCAGCAGCAGCGCAGCAGCGGCAGCGGCGGCAGCGGCACAGCAGCAGCAGCGGCAGTCGCGGCGGCAGCAGCAGCGCAGCAACGGCAGCGGCGCGTGGCGGCGGCAGCCAGCAGCAGCTGCAGCGCGCAGCAGTAGCCGCAGCGCGCAGCAGCAGCAGCAGTCGCAGCGCGCAACAGCAGCAGCAGCCGCGCAGCAGCTGCTGCCACCGCTGCACACGCAGCGACGCAGCTGCTGCTGCAGCTGACAGCACAGCTGCAACAGCAGCTGGGCGGAAGCTGCTGCGCAGCTTCCGCGGAGCTGCCGCGCACCACCGCGAAGCGGCTCCACACGCGCGCAGAACCGTGACAAAAAAAAAGGAAGGGGACGAGCTGACGTCAGCATTGTTGACTGCTGACGTCATCAGGTCGTGTTGACGTCAGCAACCACTTGCTGACGTCAACATTACACTTAGCCACATTTTCACCTGGACAGTCAAAAGTTGTCAGCGTTTCAACTCCTCGAGAAACTCAGACGGTTTTGAAATCTGACAAACTTGACCTGTCGTCCCATAGTGAGCGGCGACATGAGTTCG
Organism: Penium margaritaceum; assembly: GCA_023375785.1. Taxonomy (NCBI): domain Eukaryota; kingdom Viridiplantae; phylum Streptophyta; class Zygnematophyceae; order Desmidiales; family Peniaceae; genus Penium; species Penium margaritaceum. The sequence goes on from SZWC01009442.1 coordinate 27,330, forward strand.
CCCGACGACAAGGACAAGGGACCAGGTGATCCCTCCTCCTCTTCTTCAGGGGTGTTGAGCCCTCGCTCGCAGGCCATTGCGGACCTGCGCAGCCAGCAGGAGGAGATGCGTCGTCTGCAGCGAGAGCAGACTGACGCGATCCGCACGCTGACTGAGCTTCTGCGTGCTCAGACCACGGCTCCTCTGCGGATTTCTGAGGGAGCTGCTGGCGTTGCGGCCTCCACCCAGCACTCGGCCCAGGTGCCCGTGACAGGTGCTCCGCCTGCTTCACCTCCTGGTGTGGTTTCTCCACCACCTGCGGACCTCCTTGATGACGAACCATTCATGCCAGGCTTCGAGGATGACTCCCACGAGAGGGAGATTCGTCTTCTACAGGAGCGCCTCCGTTAGCTGCAGACGGGTATCCGACCTCCACCCGTGTCCCCGATACGACCGTCACCTGACTTCCCCGGTGATCACCCCCTTCCAGGAGTTTTCCCCGTCTCTCGTCCTCCTTAGCCTATGGTTGCTCTCCCCACGGAGCGGCAGCCAAAGGACTTTGAGGCACCACCTCCACGGTACATCAGCGAGGATGGATTTGACTGCTGGGAGATCCTGTTTCAGGTGTGGGCCACTTCCGAGGGAGTGTGGCCTTACTACCACAGCCCATACCGGTCTACAGATCCAGCACAGGTGCTGACAGCAGCCCGGGCCATGCGAGGACTTCTCTATGCCATGCCACGCGAGATTGTCGTCGACTTCCGCCCCTACCTTGGCGAGGCTGGCACAGGCACCGGAGCTGATCCTCGTGGAGGCTGGGATCTGGCGTTGTCCCTACTGGCCGCAGAGACGCAGGCCATGCGTGCGTCACACATTCGTGCTTTCCACTCGCTCCGTCAGGGACCAGCGGAGCCTGCGGCGGATTACTGTTGACGCGCCATGCGTATTTACACGCGTCTGGGGACCTCAGGGGGCACACAGTTGTGGGCACGTCGGACGATCATGCTCGGAGTTCGCATGGAGTACACCGACATCTTCACACGGTACAGCGACGCTGCTCTCGAGCCTTTCTCAGCCACTCTACAGCTGCTCCCCTGGGCGCATCAGCTGTTCCTCCAGGTGACATCGGCCCGCGAGGCAACAGTAGCGCATCAGGAGACTTCCCTCGCTGCAACAGTCCTCGCATCACCATCATCTTCCCTCCAGCAGTCACCCTCATCTACCTCCATCACGACCTCATCTTCCTCCTCCTCTTCGACCCCGTCTACACCCACGCAGACACAGGGCATTGCAGCAACTGCCCAGGGGAAGAAGAAGAATAGGAAGCGTGGATCGGGTCAGCAGCAGCCGTCATCCGGTGGTAGCAGTGGTCGTTCCGTGCACTGCTACCACTGTGGAGGTGCCCATCGCTACACCGAGTGCCAACAGTCGCTTGACTGGGAGCGCATCACTCGTGGACTTCAGGCTGCCCATGCTTCTCGCACCGCGCCCGGCACGTCGCCCGCACACTCCTCTGGACGCGCGGTGACCACGACTGCAGCTGTTCCTGCGTCCTCACCAGCGAGCAGTAGTGATCCCGACCCACGTGATCGCACCATCGCCGAGCTTCGTCATCTTCTGGCGCTTCGCTTTCAGGGAGTTGCGAGTGTGTTGTCATCGTCGAGTGGGTCAAAGACTACTTGTTCGTCCGTCCTCATGACTCGTGATGACACGTGTGGGGGAGCACAGTCCGCATGTGATGATGCTGGGCCTGACTGCACTGACTGGATTCATGAGTCTCACCTTCGTGATGTACGTCGTTCACTGACGGCTCAGCGTCCCTCTGATGTCGAGTGTTCCATTGCTCATTGTACAGTGACGTCCACCAGTCGTGACTCCGGTGGCACTTGGATCATCGATTCCGGTGCCACATACCACATGACGTGTCGTCGTAGTGACTTTGTGGTACTTGGTCCTGTCACGACTGTCCGTTCTGTTCGTACTGGATCTGGTCAGTCCTTACCGGTCCACGACGTTGGGGTTGTATGCTTTGATGGTCCGTCTGGCCCCCTGTACCTCTCTGACGTGCTGTTTGTGCCTGATCTTGTGCTCAGTCTGCTGTTTGTGCGTGCATGCACTCTGATGGGTCTCTCCGTTGAGCATGCCGCTCATTCAGCGACTGTGACTGCTCTTGACACCCGTAGCATTGTCCTGCGTGCTTCAGTCGTAGATGATTTGTACCGCATTGCTCGGCCCTCCTCCCCTTGCTCTCCTTCCTCCTCTGGTCGCGTTTTCCTCACTGGTGTTCTATCCTCGGAACACTAGCGGTTGCTTCACCGACGTTTGTGTCACGTGGGCTCCGACACTGTGTCGAAGCTCATCCGGACACAGCCCGCTCTTGGTCTTGACGTGGCTTCTTTCGAGAAGCCACCCAAGACCGACTGTCTTTTTTGCGCTCAGGGAAAGATGTACCGGTGCACTTATCCTGACTCGCGTTCCCGAGCGCTAAGGCCTCTTGAGTTGGTCCACTCGGACCTGCTCGGTCCTCTCCCGGTCGAGTCCCTGTCCGAGAGGGGCCGGTATGTTCTGACGCTGACTGATGACTTCACCCGGATGCGGTGGGTCTATAGTCTGCGTCAGAAGAGCGACGTCGCTCTTGCGGTTCGGCTCTGGCTCGTGATGGCTGAGCGTCAGTCTCGCCATACGCTACATACCTTTCGCTCGGATCGCGACGGGGAGTTCCTTGGTGAGATGGACTCCTTCTTTGCCGAGCACGGCATTTTTCACCATGTCTCCGTCCCTGCCACCCCACAGCAGAACGGTGTATCTGAGCGGTGGAACCGCACCATGGAGGATGCGGTCCGTGCCATGCAGTCTGAGTGCGGTCTTTCGGAGTCCTTCACCTTCGAGGGTTTCGCCTACATGACTTGGGTCTGGAACCGCCTCCCGCATGGTCCGCTTCCGGATCATGTTACACCGTACGAGCTCTGGTTTGGCCACCGTGCTGATCTTCGTCTCGCTTGCGTCTGGGGTTCCCTGGCCTCCGTGTGGTACACTGAGGACCAGCAGGGGTCCAAGGTCTCCCCTCTGGGTCGCTTGTGTGCCTTCATCGGCATCTCCCCGCGATCGAAGGCCTGGCGCTTTTGGGACCCTACTCGCCGTTATGTCATTGAGTCCCGTGATGCGCTGTTTTTTGAGTCACTCACATACCGTGATCGGACTTCGATCACAGTCCTCTCTGCAGCCCATGTCCCTTCATGTGAGGGTCCTCGGCGGATGGGGGAGACTTCTTCGCCAGCGACCATTCCTCGTCAGGCTGATGTGTCCGCTCAAGTCCCCTCTCGGTCTCCAGCACTTGATGATCCGGCTATCATTGCCGTTGGTCCAAAGATCCCACCCGTTCAGCCTGTTTCACACCCCACAGGTACCGTTGCTCTCACGCCTCCTCCTGCATCACCACCTGTGTCTACTGGCACCCCTGCTCCGGCGTCTGACCTAGTCCAGCCCACTCCTGTCCCTACGTCGGCTGACACTCCTGTCTCAGTGTCCGGGCCAGCCTTGCCCGCTGTCACACCCAGCTCCGTGTCCCCCACACACGCATCTCCTCGCACGGCATCTCCGGCTGCCTCGTCCCAGCCCTCACCAGCTGTGGTCTTACCTGTCCCTGTGGTCGTACCTGCTCTTGAGCCTGAGGTGCGCCCCTCGACCTCCGGTTACTCCCGTGAGCCCGGTGGTCGCCTTCGACCACAGGATTCCGGAGCTCAGCGAGCGTCGGGTTCCGGACCCAGGCGTTCCTCTCGCAGCATCGCGAGCGGTGATCCAGGCACAAAGGCCTTAGGCCTGAGTGTCCGCACTGAGCTTTCAGAGGTACACCCAGCGTACCCCATAGGGCACGACCTGGTCACTCGCGAGTTNCATATCGCCTGTGACGCAGCAGCTGATCTCGTGGCTGTCAGGCCTGACACTGAGGCGTGTGCACTTGCCACGCAGAGTTCCCTCTCTATGGCGCCTGACCCGGGCACATTGAGGGAGGCTTTCTCATCGCAGGATGCTGATGCCTGGCGAGCTCCTTGCGAGGATGAGCTTCGCGCTATCCGAGAGCACAGAGTCTACGAGCTGGTCGACCTTCCCCCTGGGAGAAAGGCGATTCAGGTCAAGTGGGTCTTTCGCAACAAAGTGAAGCCTGATGGCTCACTGGAACGCTACAAGGCTCGCTTGGTCGTCAAGGGGTTCTCTCAGATTGAGGGAGTTGATTACACTGACACCTTTGCCCCTGTTGGCCGCATGACCTCAGCTCTAGCTCTGTTCGGTGTAGTGGCTCAGCATGACTGGGAACTACACCAGATGGATGTGAACAACGCGTTCCTCCATGGCTCTCTGGATGAGGAGATCTACGTGGCTCAGCCACCAGGCTTTGAGGACGGTGAAAAGGTCTGGCGCTTGTGCAAGTCCTTGTACGGCCTCAAGCAGTCTCAACGGTGTTGGAACCGGGAGATCACTGGCACCTTGACTCGCGCAGGGTACGTACAGAGCGAGGCAGACCCCTCGCTCTTCATCCTACCGACACCTGAGCCGTTCACCGCCATCTTGGTCTATGTTGATGACCTTCTGATTGCGTCTCCATCCCTGGAGGCCGTGAAGGAGGCCAAGGCTGTCCTGCAGACTGCCTACAGGATGAAGGACCTCGGTCCTGCATCGGTGTTTCTTGGTATGGAGATCGTGCGAGATCGCAGACATCGGACACTGTTGCTGCATCAGGCCCGATACGCATGAGTCGTGGGGGAGCGCTTTAGCGATCTCCTTGGTGCAGTGCCCACCGCTTCCAAACCTCTCACACCTGATGGGCAGGATGCCCTGAAGGTGGATGACCCTACACAGCTGGGGGAGACAGTGGACGTGACCTTGTACCTTCGTCTTATCGGATCTCTGATGTACCTGGCCACTACCACGCGTCTCGGCATCGCGTTCGCCGTCAACCTCCTCGCTCAGTTCTCGCAGGCTCCACGTGCGAGAGCTCTTCACGCGGCCGTGCGAGTGGTACGGTACGTGGTCTCCACACCGTATCTCGGACTCTGCTTTCGTCGGCAGTGTTCGGTGGTCCTTGACGACTACACTGACAGCGACTGGGCTTGGAGCCCTGATGGGCGCAGTCGCACTGGCTACGTGTTTCTGCTTGGTGGTACCGCTTTGTCTTGGCGAAGCGGGAAGCAGGGCTGCATAGCACGTAGCTCATCGGAGGCAGAGTATGTGGCTTTGGGCGCAGGGGCTGCTGAGGGAGTTTGGCTGTAGCGCTTGTTTCTTGAGCTTGGGCAGTCAGTACCCGCCATTGTGCTGCGTTGCGACAACCAGAGTGCTCTTGCCATTGCGGAGAACTCTGGTGTTTTTCATGCTCGCACAAAGCACATTGCAGTTGAGCATCACTTCGTTCGTGATCTGGTGGAGCGACGCGTGATCTCCATCATGTGGGTTGGCACTGACGTGCAGCGTGCTGATTTCTTGACGAAGGCACTTGCCCGCGGAAAGTTCCTGGTGGCCATTCGTTCTGTTGGGCTTCGCCCCGTGCGTGACAGTGGTTGAGTGTGGGATGTGCGTCTGCGTCTCATCTGTCCATGTCACCCACTATGTAGTTGTACCAGTGCTGCACGCGTATGGACATGTGTACCATCGGGTCATGGGGGAGTGTTGTGCTTCGTGCCGTTCCTGTACAATTTACTGTGACCACTCGGCCGTGTCCATACTCATGCAGATCCCTGAGGCAGGCAGCCCTGGTGACGCCGGCGCGATGACAGGCAGCGGACTACCCGTTTGGAGCTGACCGACCACTGTCCCAGATGCCACCCGGGACTCTTTGCTGTGTCTTATACGTCTTGCAGGCATCTTCCGGCGGACTGGCCATGAGGCCTATTTGCATGTTTTTGCATTGTATGCTCACTGTCAAGCGATGGATGCATGCATGTGACCAGTCGTAGCGTCCGTCTTTTGATTCTGCACGTTCTAGGTTCAGACGACGCAGCATTCTGACATGTGTGCGCAGAGTTACGGCCAAAACAGTGGTTTTGGGCCGGTTTTAGGGCAGCTCTTGGACTGCCGCGTGCGACACCCGCCGTGCGCCGCGGCAGGTATTTATGCCTTGGACCTGTCATTTGTCATTTCTCTCTGCATATGCTATATTGAAGCATTCTGACACTGTGTCTTGTGTCTCCTAGCCAAACCCTTGCCGTTGCGTGTACGACCTGTGACAATCGTCATCGTCTGATCAGGCACTGACGCCCTGTCAGCGGCTGCGTTGCTAGGAAGCTTCTACGTACTCTCTTAGGGGGGGGACTTCTAGAACATCTAGGCACGGCTTTATAAAAGTCAAGCGCCGTCGAGAAGTCAATTGAAAATTATTAAAACATCGATATGGTTCGTGACACCTTTGTCAACCTTTTTGGAAGGTGGTCAAGGTAGTCAGAACCTTCTGGAATTGAACACCGGAGGTCGGGGCAGGTAGCCAAATGCCCTCGGCTGATCGGAGTAAACATCATGAGGTCGACGCGCGGTTGGCCATGAATGTACGAATATGAATGCCCACTTGCTGAGTTTAGGGACTCGTGTACATCAGAGACATAACAATTTCTCCCTTTTACCAGCGACGTCTTAGCGCGTTAGCAGACGTAGTCCACTAACAACAATAATAGTCGTCCATCAAATGATCAACATCTCGGAGGTTGTCGTACGGCTCCCAATTGTCGTGTATGGCTTCGTAGCCGTGTCACTTGACTATATACTCGGTCGTTTTTCCACGGGGTTCATGTCCGAGGATATCTTTGATCACGTACATGTGCATGTCTGTTGTCTCTCTCGGGAGATTTTGTGTTGGGGTCCTGGCAGTGCTTGACCTTGCGGATGTGGAAAACGAGATGAATCGCCATGTTGTCAGGCAACCAAAGTCAAGTGACCTCGGGGATTTGCATTCGCTCAATCTCAAATGGCCCCAACCACTGGATTTGTGCTTCCCAAAGTCCTCGCCTCGGAATTCGATGTTCTCCAAGCTGAGGAGGACGCGATCGCCGGCGCTGAACACGTCATCGTTGGGATGTCGGTCGACAGCTCGCTTCAGCTCGCTCGCTTAAGTGCTTGATTGTTTGTGAGGTTCTACCGTGGCGAGAATTTTGTCGCAGACACTTCAAATGGAGTTTTACTCATTACGGTAGAAGTTGTGCCGTAAGCCGAACAGTGCCAACGGCAGAGATTACGGATTGAGGCTTCCTGCAATGTGTGATCTGAGTATGGACTTGGAATCTGCAGGAAATACTGTGCAAGATTGACCCAAAAGCGGGGTCGATCCGTCAAGAAATGAGGAAGTTAAGCACGGCCAAAGGTTGGACTGACCGAGGGGAAAATAGGTGATGTGACTTCATCCCCAAGGACCACGGCTCAACCCTCAAAAGACCCAACGAGGCCGAAGCGCACCTTAGGGCCCGGTTAGTCATTGAATCAAGGATCATTGAGGGTCAATGGTGCTTTGGGATGGCGCTCCGATGTGTTATTACTGGAAAGGGTGCTTCAGGCAGCCGTCACCGCCACTAGTGGTGCTGCCCATGGTAGATTGCCATGGTTAATGTAAACGGTCATATCTCGGCCGTTCCTCCATGGAATGATGCAATTATTGGTGTGTTGGGAAGTATTGAAGTTGAGCTACGTGATGTTGAGGCAACAACGCTCATATGTAGCCCAATCAGGACTGTGCACGGCTCAGCGACCTCAGATTGCATAGGATGTGTCATCACGTACATGTAGTCTTTTATGTTGGCACTTGAATAACAAGGCCACCTTTCCAGGTCACCGTAGACTAGCACACATCTTGCTCTTTGGCGGATCTGTGCCCAAGGCCAAAGTTGCACTCCGGTGACAAGGCTGTAACCAGAGGACCCGTGGAAGTCATAAAGATGACTTCAACCGCCACGTTCCCAATAGCCACGGCGTTTGACGCGCAAGGTGAAGTAACAACAGCTGCTGCGTTGCAGAAGTTGCCCGCCAACATGTAGGCCAAGATGGAGTTGTCGGAGAAGCAAAATGCGTACCCCAACCAAGAGCTCGCAAAGCGTCTAGTGATAACACCAATGGCAGTCCCCACCGCACCTGGAGCTACGATTGGCGTCTTGATCCCGTCCATGATAACCCTCTGTATATATTTTCGTGCGTATGTGCCCTCGGGTGTGCAGTGCATGAGGAATCGGCGGTCGGTGGTGATCCACGCTGATTGCGGAGACACGTGCGCGCCAAGCCTGTCACGTGACGGCGTTGCTCCCTTGTCTCACGCGCTCCACCGGCCGTCGACCCTTGCCTGCCCCCGCTAGCAAACCTAGTTGTGTCCTTGTGATTTATGTGGCATACTGTGCTCGCTGTGATGTGCGACCTAGATTAGACCCCAACTTGCATGTTTGTAGGTCTAGTTTAGGTTTCCTACTGTTTGACCTAGTTTTTGACTTCGAAGGTGCGAACGCACCTTTTCTGGGCACATAGGGCGATTTCGCCCTCGCACCTCGTCGAGCGGCGGCGAGCTTCGCTCGCCGCCGATGGGTGAGACTCGACCATCGAGTCTCACCCGTAACAAGGTGTAGAGTTGTGACTAAATGACTTGTACTTGTTTCCAACTTCGTATTAGGGTTTCTGGACCTCACGTGCTCCATGCTTAACGAAACAAAGCGACGTTGGTCTCAATCTCTTCGTAGCTTAATTCTCATGGTATCAGAGCGCTTTTCCGGGCCTGAGAAGGGTCAGAGCCGACCGTAGGAGCCGAAGAAAGGGGCGGCCGCCACTTGGACGCCACGTCGGTGAGGGTTGGCGGGCTAGGGCAAGGCGGCGAAGCTGCTCCAGGGCTTCGAACCAGCCCTGAGGGGGAGCGCAAGCCCTAGCAGGGCCTCACGCGTGCGAGGGAAGCTTGGGACGAAGAGCCGCCGCCAAAAGAAGATCCCACGCCTCATTGAGGCCCTCCCCAAAGGTACCCAACTGCGACTCTAAGGGTGGGCAAAGGGTTTGGGGGGGGCGGGATTGTACTTGCAGGACTCCAGGACGCTTCTGGAGGCTTCCCTATAGAGCTTCGGGCTCTCGGCAGAAAACTGGGCCCAAAGTGGGCCCGGCGAATTGCTGCCGAAATTTCCTTGATCCTTTTCAGCACCTTCCAGAGCTAGGTAGACCACCGAACCCACTCCCCAAGCAACATGAGCGAGGTAGATGGGACAAATGGAGGTGACGGCAGTGGTGGCAACGCTCCTAATGTCACCCTCACTGCTGCCGCAATGGCGCAGCTTGGACTAGGCCAAAAGGAACTGTCTCCCCCGCAGCTTGGGACGAGGGATTACTTGGCATGGAGGGACATCTTCTTGTCCTGGGCAGCAGAACATGGGTTGGAGGAACTTTACATTCGTCCTCCCCCAGATACTGCAACTGACCTCATGCTGTTGCGCGCATTCAATGCACTAACCCGCGCACTGCCAGACCCCCAAGCCCACGCTTTGCGCCACTTTCGCTTTGGCGGGTGAGGTGAGGATCCCTCTGACCCACGAAGTGGTGCAGCACGACCGCATGATGCATGGCGCCACCTATCCACGCGCCAAGAAGAACAGGGCATGACTCTCGTCGTGACTCTGAGAGATCGCCTGCGCAATCTCTACCCTAAACCAGGCGCGCCGGTTGCTGAATTCTGGGATGAGGCCATGGACATTTGTCGATGACTCTTGGGTCTAGGTGCCTCATGCTCCGTCCTTGAGTGACTGGACGTAGTGCTGCTCCACCTCGGCGAGCAGTACAAGGAGTTCCGGCGTGACTTGCTGCGCCGCCACCCAGTCGCTGAGATCGAGCTTATCGACCTCGAATCCGTTTTTGAGGAGCTGCGCAACTACGAAGACATACTGAAGGGCGAGGCTCGCGACATGACAGCGGCGCCACCGACAGCTTATGCACACCAGGGCTCATCTTCCACTGCTGCTACAGCGAATCAAACATCATTCATCTCCCCTGGAGGATCCTCTAGTGGGGGTCGTGGCTGGTCTGGTGGTGGTGGTTGCGGCCGTGGTCGCGGCCATGGCAACCAGAGGTGCAGCTATTGCAACCAGACTGGGCACTTTTGGCGCCGGTGCCCTTCCCTCCAGAGGCAGATGATGGAGAAACAACAGCAGCAGCAGGCACAACAGCAGCAGAGGCAGACACAGCAGCAGCAGAGGCAGGTACAGCAGCAGCATCAGCCACTGCATCAGCTTCCCCCAGTGCAGCACTACGGTGGATATGGGCCACTTGGGGTGCACCCCTACCAACCTGTAGTAGCAGCCACATTTGGACTGACGCCTTATCATCAGCTTCACCCACAGCCTCTGCAGCAGATGATGCCACAGCCTGGGTCTTATGGGCTACCAGTGCTATCGTTCGCCACGGCTCCGGTGCCCGTCCCAGGGTGGGCCCCGCGCGTGTACGACGACATGGTGACCCCGCACACCTCCGACATGCAGGAAGCTGTGCCCATCACCTTTCCTCCAGAGACTACTACAGCTTCCCAGCCAGGTCCATGCCTTGGACACACGCACATCACCACATCACATGTCTTGCCCATGCATGAGTGGTTGTTTGATACAGCAGCGTCACATCACATGTCACCTCATCGTCAGTTGTTTGTGTCTCTGTATGCCACTCATGATGTGGAAGGAGTGCGGACGGGCTCAGGGGAGGTGTTGAGGGTGGAGGGCATTGGGACTGTTGCATTGCAAGCACCGGGAGGGGTAATGTGGCTGACTGGGGTTTTGTATGTTCCACGGCTGAAGGTGAACCTGTTGTCAGGGGGGCAGTTGGATCGCCAATTGGGCATGTCAACGCTGACACAAGCAGAAAAATGCATGCTGTTTGATGCACACGGTGCGTTGTTGGCTGATGGACCCTTGCATACTGACATGCTGTACCGCTTGACCCTGTTCCCAGCATTGCCCTCCAACCGTCCACAGACCCACATCATGACCAGAACAGACCCAAAGCACACTGAGCTCATCCACAGAAGACTGGCCCACATCAACACAGAACTGGTTACCAAACTACTGAAGCACCAACCTGCACATGGACTGAGCCCAGACGACTGTCCTCATGGCCTCAAGGCATCTGCCTGTCTGAACTGTCAAGAAGGAAAGGCACACCGACAGAGTTTTCCTTTGTCACAACATGTCAGCGAGGTACCCCTTGAACTGGTGCATGCCGACTTAAGTGGACCCATGCCGATCCCCTCAGTCCAGTACGCGTCACTGTACGTTCTCACACTGACAGATGACTACAGCCGCTTCCGCTGAGCGTTCCTGCTCAAAACCAAAGCAGATGCACAGCGGGCAATCATGGAGTGGATTCCCCTTGCTGAGCGACAGACTGGGTGCCCTCTACGCATCCTCCGCACAGACAGGGGTGGAGAATTTCTAGGTCCACTAGAAATAGACCTAAAAGCTAAAGGCATTGTGCATCAAACTACCGCACCGTATACACCTCAACAAAACGGGGTGGCCGAAAGATGGCATAGAACGTTAGGGGATGCGTCGCGTACCCTGCTTGCAGAGTCTGGCCTGACCTTTGGATTCTGGGAGGAAGCTGTCAAGTATATTACTTGGGTGTGGAACAGAATACCCCAAGGGCCTCTGCCCAGGACCGTCACTCCCTGGGAGAGATGGTTCAAGCAGAAGGCAGATTTACGCCCTGCACGGGTGTGGGGCACTATGGCGTGTGTGTGGTTTGCTGACCCACAACACAGTCATAAAGTGAGTCCACGAGGCAGATGGTGTGTCTTTGTCGGAGTCTCTCATGCCTCGAAGGCATGGAGGTTTTGGGACCCCGTGCAACATACGTTTGTCGAGAGTCGTGATGCGTCCTTCCTAGAACACATGCCATACAAGGCGTTCAAGGGACTCAAGCATGCACCCGTGCTCACTGTTCCTGAACGATACCCTGAGTACGTGAGTGTCCCCATCTTTGTTCCCACCACACAACCTAAGGTTGCACGACCGCCGAGAGAGCACAAGGTCACGGCCCAAGACACACCGGTCCCTACTGACTTGCTTACACCAGCTGACCTTGCAAGCAACAGTGCAGACTCCGCAGGGTCGCCACCTAGTCTGTCCCCAATACAAAACAGATCTGTCCAGCCTGAACCAGTCCGTCGCTCACAGCGGAATGTGGCCAGGGTGAATTACAGACAGTTTTATCATACAGCTGGTCCCACACAGCCTGTGACTTTCCACCCAGAGCCTCTCACCGTCGAGGAGGCAAGGGGGCGCCCTGATGCAACAGAGTGGGAAAAGGCTATGATCGATGAGCTGAACGCTCTTCTTGAGCATGAAGTTTATCAACTGGTGCCTCTTCCCCCGGACGCAAAGCCATTGACCTAAAGTGGGTGTTCAAAGTCAAACGGAATGTCCAGGGCCTGTTTGAGAAATACAAGGCTCGGCTGGTGGCCAAGGGTTTCCACCAAATACCAGGACAAGACTTTACGGACACTTACGCCCCTGTTGGCAAATACACGTCAGGTCGCGCGCTGCTGGGGGTTGCAGCTCACGAGGACTGGGAAATACACCAAATGGACGTCAAGAACGCCTTTTTGAACGGACCACTAGAAGAGGAGATTTATGTGGAACAACCACCAGGGTTCACGGACGGAACAGACAGAGTTTGGCTTCTACTGAAATCAATGTACGGACTGAAACAGGCACCACGGTGTTGGAACAAAGAAATCAGCCGAACACTAGAACTTGGAGGATTTCTACAAAGTTTGTCTGATCCCTCCCTGTTCATTCGCAGTGTTCGCGGCACTCCAGTTGTCCTTCTCGTCTATGTGGATGATCTACTGATTCTTTCGCCCTCTCTCACTCTTGTTCAAGACACAAAAGCCCTGCTTACTGCACACTACCGCATGACTGACCTGGGAGAGGCACACAATTTCCTGGGCATGACCATCACGCGCAACAGAGCTGCATGCACCTTGACATTGCATCAGGGACGGTTCATAGCACACTTAACAGACCGATTCTCACACCTAGTTCAACATCTCCCCACACAGCATTCACCGATGAGCCCAGACATCTATGGACACCTTCTTGACCCTCGCACCACAGACTACGGACCAGACACAGATCCTACACTATACAGGCAGATCACTGGCAGTCTTACCTACCTTTCCTCCACCACTCGACCGGATATTGCCTGTGCAGTGAACACTCTTGCCCAGTTCAGCCAGCAACCCCGCAGTACACATCAAAAGGCTTTGCTGAAACTTCTGCGTTATGTGTTTGACACTGCATCCATGGGCCTCGTCTTCTCTCCTGGTATTGGTCCCTTGCTCGATGGGTACTGTGACAGTGACTATGCACGCGACCGCAATGCACGCAGTTGGGGGGGGGTATGTCTTCCGTTTGTGGGGCACCACTGTGTCATGGCGTAGTGCAAAGCAGTCATGTGTTGCACGCAGTGTGGCTGAAGCAGAGTACATGGCATTGGGAGAAGCCGCATGTGAAGCAACTTGGCTGCAACGGCTATTGGGGGAACTGGGCATGGTTGTGGGGGCCGTGCCACTGTATAGTGATAGCTCTGCTGCACGTCGCATCACGGCCAATGACGGTGTGCTGCACCCACGCACTAAGCACATAGGCGTTGAACAACACTTTTTCCGAGAAGCAGTGGAAGCAGACATTGTCCAAGTGTGCGCTGTGCCTGGAAGTGAGCAACTCGCTGACTTTCTCACTAAGGCACTTCCATCATCCTCCCTTATGTCTCAACTCCATCTGCTTGGTTGCATGCCTGCAACACCCTCGGCCAAGGGGGCGTGATAACCCTCTGTATATATTTTCGTGCGTATGTGCCCTCGGATGTGCAGTGCATGAGGAATCGGCGATCGGTGGTGATCCACGCTGATTGCGGAGACACGTGCGCGCCAAGCCTGTCACGTGACGGCGTTGCTCCCTTGTCTCACGCGCTCCACCGGCCGTCGACCCTTGCCTGCCCCCGCTAGCAAACCTTGTTGTGTCCTTGTGATTTATGCGGCATACTGTGCTTGCTGTGATGTGCGACCTAGATTAGACCGCAACTTGCATGTTTGTAGGTCTAGTTTAGGTTTCCTACTGTTTGACCTAGTTTTTGACTTCGAAGGTGCGAACGCACCTTTTCTGGGCACATAGGGCGATTTCGCCCTCGCACCTCGTCGAGCGGCGGCGAGCTTCGCTCGCCGCCGATGGGTGAGACTCGACCATCGAGTCTCACCCGTAACAAGGTGTAGAGTTGTGACTAAAGGACTTGTACTTGTTTCCAACTTCGTATTAGGGTTTCTGGACCTCACGTGCTCCATGCTTAACGAAACAAAGCGGCGTTGGTCTCAATCTCTTCGTAGCTTAATTCTCAGTCCAAGACAGAGCCATTTGACCCATCGAAGAAAGATGGGCTGGCTCTTCACGCTTGGATACTCAAAATGGAGTTGTACTTCACCGCCATCGGCCTGGATGCCTCAAGGTACGAGGTGCTTCACAAATGTGCCGTGACCCCCATTGAGAGAGGAATCGTTGGATTTGTGGGCTGTTATGATGCTTTCCAATCCACACGGTAGTGGAGCAGCAATGGTCGCCGACATTGCAGCCGCGACTGGAATCTCAACCCCATCTACTCCAACCTGCAATAGTGGCAACCCTACCCTGAAATGGCCGACCTTGTTGAAGGAGTTTACAGATACGTTCATCCATCGCTTCACTGTGGGTGACATGAGGAATAACGCACGCGCCAAGCTACGTCGAAGTTGCCAAACTAGGGACGTCACCGAATAAACCTGCATGTTTCATGAGATCGTCACAAACTGTGGCTTCGACTCTCATGAACCGTGCTTCCACTATAGCATCAGCCTCAAGAATGACGCCCATGCTGTGACGGTGATGCACGACCTTAAAAAGACAACCTACCGTGGATGGGTGCAGCAGTAAAACGGCGCAAGTCACGCGTGTAACAGGCTCATGCCAGCAACCACAAATCTTTTGGTGGTGGTTATGGCAAGCGGGCCGAGAGCGACAACACGCCCATGGAGACCAGGTCATTGCAACAGCGCAAGTACTACAACTGTGGCAATTCTGGCCACATTGCGCATGATTATCACAGTCAAAAGAAAGGCGACAGCAAGGGTAGGAGACAAGGAAAATGGAAGCAATCCACAAAAGAAGTAGAGAAAGTAATGAAGGAGTCGGGAAACGAGAAGAGCCAAAGGTAGATGGCGTTGTTCCTGGCTCATCTAAGCCCAAACCGCCACTTGACCGTCCATCTGAACGCTTTGCGGAAAACAAGAGGGTTTTTTAGGTCAAGGCATGGGATTCGGGGTATGAGGAAGAAAATTATGTACTTCTGCTGGAGGAATGAGTGAATGGCGTGAAGGGGAAGGTGGGGAGTCTGTTGGATTGTGCCGTGAGTCACTTTCTTCCGAGCATGGAGTGTGTTCAAAAGTGGGCCCTTGCGCTCATGGGAAAGAAGTGGACCGCTGACCAAGTAGACGGCTCAATGAAAATGGGGTACCTAGCCAATTGCCTCTCCATTCGTGTGGGGAAGTTTCGCATAACGACCGTATACCGAGTATGTCCGATGAAGATTTATGATGTGATCTTTGGTCGTGAATTCCTCCATAAGTATAACCTCACTGTTGATTGGGAGGTACACACCAACTCAGTTAAGCTCGGATATAGGAACTATCCCATGCCTATGTGGCTGAGGAAGAGGACGCAAAAGGAGGAGACTTACGGGGAGTAAAAATTGCAGCAATTGGCACCTCGAAAAGAGGAATCGACATTGTTGATGCTAAACTTGGTGTACCTTAAGCACACAACAAAAGGAGGAGGCTTTTTGGCATCAGTGCGGGACATGGAGGAAGGTTCCGATGAACCAGAGGATGTGGCGCCTACTTTTGCGCATGGGGTGACTCGTGAGCAGCCGGGGGCCCAAGGCAAGTTTGCACTGGTGCCCCAAGGGCTTCGAAAGATGTGTACAAAGTTTGAGGACGTCTTCCCGGACACCCTCCCGGCGGGTCCGCCACTGAAGCGGGATGTGGACCATTACATCGATCTCAAACCTGGAGCATACCCGCCTATTTGTGCAACATACCGCATGAGCGATGCACAACAGCAACATCTCAAGAAGCAATTGACTGAGAAGATAGAGTAGGGTTTCATTCACCCATCCTTGTCTCCTTACGCTACACCCATCCTATTCATAGAAAAGAAGATAAGGGAGATGTACATGTGCGTGGACTACCGGGTGTTGAACGCGTTGACCATTAAGATTCGGTACCCGCTTCTATAAGCCAGGAAGCTCTTCGGTCAGTTCCATACGGCTCGCTTCTTCACAAACACCGGCCTTTGATCTGACTACCACAAGATCCGCATTACAACATATGATGTGTAAGAGGCGGCCTTCCGCACCCGCTATGGTCACTACGAGTTTCTTGTAATGCCTTTTGGGATGACTGATACGTCAGCCACCTTCATGGCGGCAATGATTAATCTTGAATGTCTTTGTGGTGGTGTACCTTGACAACATCTTAGTGTATAGCAAGACAACGGAAGAGCATAAGGAGCATGTGAAGAAGGTCTTCGAGCTTTTGAGGAAGGAGAAGTTTCTTGTAAATCTCTCTAAATGTGAGTTTGTGGTGGGGACGATTTAATTCCTTGGACACATAATTGGTAATAGAAACACTTTCATGGACCTGCAAAAGATGTTAGCCGTGCAAGAGTGGCCGAAGTTGCATAGAGTGTATGATGTGCAAGTGTTCCTCGGTTTTTTTCAACTACTACCGCAGGTTTATCCCTAGCTATGCGGGAGTGTCAACGCCACTCTCCCATCTCACTCGCAAGGATCATGAGTGGAGATGGGGAGTTAGTGAACAAGAAGTCTTTAAGAATTTCAAAAGGGCTTTGACCTTTGCATAGGCCTTGAATTTGGCCGACAGTGGCCATGAGTTTGAAATACTGGATGTATTGGACCTGGCCTTTGGTGCTATCCGTTTGCAGGACTTTTGTAACGGGTCGCAACCGGTCGCTTACTACTCTGGCAAGTTGCGTGGAGTGAAGTTGAACTATGGCACCCACAACAAGGAGATGCTCATCATGGTTCCAGCCTTCAAGAACTAGCAATGCTACCTCGAGGCATGGAAATGTACGTTTCACACTAACCACCACGCATTGAAGTACTTCAAGACGTAGCCGATCTTGAGCCGGCGGCAAGCGCGTTGGGTGGAGTACCTCACGTCACACTTCGACTACGAGATCATGTATCAGCAGGGTCGCAACAACGTAGCCGAATCACTCTCATGACGATAGGACCTGATGATGCAGGTTGCTTCTCTCACCATCCAGGAGGATGCCTTCCTCGTTCTCTTCATAGAGGGATACGCGGTGCATGGTGAATATGAGGCTGGGAGATAAATTTCTCTATGGCACTGTATTGGCGATGGTGCGGCACGCAACAGGTGGTGGTTCTTGTGGTGCCAATGCTTTGGCAGCTGATTTTGGAGGAGTGCCATGACGGTGGTCCAAGCGGTCCCTTCTCCATTGGAAGGACATTGAAGATGGTGGGCTCGTTTCTTTTGGCGGCCCACCATGTCATCAAAGGTACCTGAATTCTTCTGGAGTTGTGATGTGTGCCAGTGCCACAAGACGCAAAGGACGAAGACCCAGGGTCTCCTCCAACCCTTGCCCATCTTTGAGCAGCCGTGGCAAGACATCTTGATGGACTTTATCACGAGCTTGGATGAGACATCGACAGGTCACAATGCGATGTTGGTTGTGGTGGATCGATTCAACAAGATGTAGCATTTACTCGCGTCGCATGATATGGTGAGATCGAAAGGCATGGATTGCCTGTTCCTCGAGCATGTGGTGCCCCTTCATGGTATGTTGTGGTCCATTGTGAGCGACTGTGATCCACGCTTCACGAATAAGTTATAGCGATAAATCATGAAGAGCAAGGTATAGTTGTCAACCAGTTTTTATCTCCAAACTTATGGACAGATGGAGCAAACAAACTAGACAGTGGAGCATCTCCTTCGTACAGTGGATGCTCCGAGTTAGAGGGCATGGGGCCATCGTTTTCCAGTCTCTTAACTGGTATACAACTCTGCCACGTCTGCCTCCACCAGAAAGACACCATTTGAGGTGGTGAACGGGACGGTGCCCGCCACACCTGTCAGTTTGCACATCGCAAGTAACCTGTTCATAGTGGAGTCTACCACACGTGATTTCAAGCATATTTGGATGGTGACGTAGCATGCATAGGAAAAGGCCCAAGAGTAGTAGAAAGTGCAACCAGACCGCCAACATGTAGAAGCAATGCTCAAGGTCGGTCATTGTGTACATCTCAACAGCGCGCACGTCAAGCTTCGTTGTGTCCAATCGGACAACTTGAAACCCCGGTGGCTTGGTCCATTTGAGGTGCTCAAAATACAGACGTCCTTGGTGGCACAGTTGGCACTTCCACCTTCCATGCCAGTCCACACCGTGTTCCACCTCTCCACACATAATCTCTACCATGATCCGGCTGAACATTTTCTTGGCCGCACTTCCAATCCTCCCCCTCCAGTGGTCATCGAGGACGAGCAAGATTTTGAGGTGGAGGCCGTCCTTGACCACCGTCTTCGTGATCATGGATGGGAGGACCTTATAAAATGGAAGGACTATGATGCAACCCAAAGCTCATGGGAGCGTGCGTGTAACTTAAACATTGGCGGGGCGAATGCCATTCTTTGGGAGTACCAAGAGCGAACCGGGACGGCTTGCTCCTAGGGGGGGTTAGCGTCAGCTGGATAGTACCAACGGTACAAATCACGGCATGAGGCTTCATTTAGTGTAAAATCTGACTGTGGATTTGGAATCTGCAGGAAAAAACCATGCGAGATCAACCCAAGAACAGGATCGATCCATCAAGGATTGAGGAAGTTAAGCCCGACCAAAGGTTAGAGCGGCCAAGGGGGAAACATGTGAGGGGAATTCAGCTCCAAGGACCAGCGTTCGACCCTCGGAGGACCCAACCAGGCTTAAGCACACCGAATAATCAATGAATTAGGGATGATTAAGGGCCAAGGGCAATTTGGAATGGCGCCCCGATGTGTTTTTACCAAAAAGGGCGCTTGGGACGGTTGTCACCACCGCTAGTGGTGCTGCTAGTGGCAGATTGCCATGGTTTGCAGAAATGGCCATATCTCGGCCGTTCCTCCACTGAATCATGCCATTCTTAGTAAGTTGGAAAGCGGTAAGATGAGCTACGTGATGCTGAGGCAATAACGCTCATTTCTGGCCTGTACATGGCTGCGCACGGCTCGGCGACGTCGGGCCCCCTACGTTGTGTCATCATGTACATATGGAGGACCACAAGGACCAATAAATAGAATTATCTACTCCATGTTATATAATTCTAACTGATTAAGCAGGAAAAACAATAGCTTTCTTCACAAAGATAGCAAACAGTCTTCCAGCTTTTCCCAATGAACCAACAAACAAGAACGAAAATCTACAACAGTATATTTCTCCATAGAAATGGCGACCATTGCTACAATTCCACAAAAAAAACAGCTCACAGATTAAGATTGGAAACAGATATGTCCTCGGCGGCAGCCGACACTAGTGTAACCTCTTAAAAAAAAGCTTACGGATTTGGAATGGCCATAAAATTGTCTTTGATGGGTACACACAACACTTTAATCTTTTTAAAACAAACCAGCTGATAACGCTAGAAGGCTACAGATTTGAAGTCATCCAAAAAAGAAACCACTGCAGTATTTAAAAGGCAAACAACCTGAAAAAGCTGAAACCATTGCAAAGTAGGAGCAGTGGTAGGAGCGGCCAAGACTACAATTTCTTACAACAAACACCAAATGAAGCTGGAATGGTGGTGGAATCTTCTTGGATGACAGCGGACAAAAATGCAGCTTTTCAAAACAAACCAGATGAGAATGTTGGAATGGTAGCAGAATTTTCCACGACCGCAGCGACCACTATGGAAAATATTTACCACAAATATGCCGATGAAGCTGGTATGGTAGAAGATTTGTCCTGCGCAGTAGCACACACAAATAAAACGTTCCTCACAAACAAGCTACACAGGTGGAACGATAGCAGATTTATCCACTTCAAGATTATAAATAATTTCATTACTCTACATGGCACAAGCTGAAAAAACTGGAAAAACAAAGCAATTATATTTTTATAATACATTCACTATGTATAATGTTTGTTGGCTGAGCTAGATGGGAGGGTGGATAAATTGTTTCACATTCTCTAGGTCAGTTCCATCATCTTCACCCATGCCAACAAAGCCCAAAAATCAACAGATCCTCCCATTAATACAGTAAGCACCGTAACGGTGGATTCGCAAGAACTAGTTGAAAAGGCTAGCAATGGCATCACCATTACACACATTGTGTTGAGACTCACCGGTTTCCTCATTGACGGTGCTAGCACAACCATTAGAAGAGTCATCACTCCCTCTTTAACCTATGCTTCTACACTATCATCGACACCTTTTCCAACTGTCAAGAGCTAGAAAAATCATTGACATTACCCTCTATCATCATGTTTGAGCATGAAGTTGACAAGAAAATACAAAAAGGGCAGCAAAGCCAACCTTCACCTTTTGGCTTGAAGTGTCACACTGGTAAAAAATGATTCCACAAAACTACGGAGACGTTTCGGTCTGTTATCCATGCTTCACCCATGTCAATGGAGGTTAGAGACACCTGTCACCACCTTCATTGGCACTGGAATTTTCTTCTTTTGATCTTGCACCCATGTAAATGGGAAAAAGCCTCCAAAAGATTCTTCTTGGTGATGGCATACTCTTGCCACACTTTGTGGCATTTATAGTGTGGTTTAGAGACCTTGAGTGACCCACCATGTATTCCTAGATTCCATGTGGGAGCCCCCAAAACCTCTATCTTCGGGATACTAGCCATTTCCACCATCATCCTACACAAGAATGGCCACTGAAGTCACACAAGTATTCCCAACATCATGGTGACATATCAACAACTTTTGCACTGTTTGGGCCATTCATAACATCGTCTAGGATTGTGTCCACATAAGGACCGCAAGTCAAAACTCAGGATGTTTCAACTCTCCAAACAGAGGGGCACCCCACGTGATCCATCCTAGCATGTCCGGAAGGATCCGGTGGTTGTCAATCACCAAAACCTAGCTGCCGACTGGTGATCAACTTCCTTTCTTAAAAACTCGCTTGCTATCCATTGGTTGAACGGTCCCTCAAGCACTGTGTGGTTGCTCAAGCAAGGTCGAGCCCACTCTCTCGCAGTTTTAGTGGAAACTGCGAGGAATGTAGTGTCCACGAATAGCAAGAGGGGGGAGGAGGACACAGGGGAGTGAGCCCAGTCTCCCCGGGGGCTTTCGCGGACATAGCACAAAAAAGGAGGGGCCAAACTCAAACTTACCTTCTTTAGGACAAACGATTGGCATCCCATGCCCACTATGGTTTG
This sequence comes from Penium margaritaceum, assembly GCA_023375785.1. Classification (NCBI taxonomy): domain Eukaryota; kingdom Viridiplantae; phylum Streptophyta; class Zygnematophyceae; order Desmidiales; family Peniaceae; genus Penium; species Penium margaritaceum. The sequence continues at coordinate 48,793 of SZWC01009442.1, forward strand.
ACAACCATGTTCTGCAAAAAATTCACATTTTGATGCAGAATATGACCAATCCGCAACACGCATTCTGGATCTACCCAACTCCCCCCAAAAAATACAAAACAAATAGATTTTAACACAAAATCCACCAACACACATCCAACTAATGTCTTCAATACCGGACATCATCAAAACGAGGGGGTGTTTACACTTACTAAGTTTTGATGATAGAATTTGGCTAAAATGCATCTCTTGGTTCATTTTCTTTTCTCTAGAGGAACCTAAAGTTTCCTCTCTTAAGAGGGGAGGTATAGGTAATCGTGGTCACTTCCTACATTCCCTTTTTAGTGTGTGCCTTGAATGCGATCTCTTCAAAGGGTGTTCCTTACACCCATGTCTACACTCATTCAATTGTGTATGGAAAGATTATACTTTTGTCTTACGTGGTCAAACAATTTTCTTCTTAGGAATGACCCTAGTGTCTGGGGCTAGTGTCCGTGGCAAGTGCGCTAAGTAGCCATACAAAAGTATTCTAAGAATTCACTGAATGTGCTCATTTATCTCATGTGTCCAAGCAAAATCTGATTCTTTTGTCCAGTGTGGCCAAACAATTTTCTTGCTGGGAAGGACCCTGGTGCATGGGGCTAGTGTATGTGACAAGTACGATCCCTCGCCATAGAAAAGTACATTAAGAATGCACTCAGTGTGCTCATTTGTCTCATGTTTCTAAAAAAAACTTGATTTTTTTTTCCTATGTGGCCAAAAAAAGTTCTTGTTAGGAAGGGCCCCACTGTGTGGAGTTAGTATATGTGGCAAGTTTGCTCCCTTACCATATAAAAGTACACTCAGTATGCGCTAATTTATATCATGAGTGTAATCAAACCTTGAATTTGTTTCACATGGCCAATAAATCATTCTTAGGAAGGAACTTTATGAGGTACATTTTTATCTCTTTGTTTCTTATGAACATGAAAGTTACTTTGCAAAATTAGAGTTAACATTTGTGTGATTGAAACATTTACCTGATATAAAAACTTAATCATATGTGAAGACTGATGGAAGGAATGATAAGCTGTGTGAAGTATATTTCATTTGGATTTTGTAGCCTCTTATAGATATATTCATGTCCAACTCTTCTCTTTATGGTATCGTTTTAGTAAAATTCAGAGGTAAGTTCCAAGTACCGTTTCTTTCTCTCGCTATCTGATTCGTCCGTTTGAAACGTCTAGTTGATCGCTCGGAGCACTATTTTCATACTTCTTTGAAGGCCCTCTACTTGCCGATGACAGATCCCCAATATCATTGTCATGGTCAGCAGTAACTGGACTGATTCTTTGCTTCAGTCCTCGCAAGTTGGCCCAGAGATGGCCCCAATGTACGTGGGTAGTGCACGTGGCCAGTGCGCTCAAAATGAGTGTGAAAGTTCACTTATCATGCACTCAGTGTGCGATGACCTTATTCCAAAATGGCTGCATGTCGAGGAATAGTCTAAGATTGAAAATGAAAAACCATTGATAGTTGTAACCTGAGAAAAACATCAAGATACCAAAAACCTAGTTGCTGCGAGGTTTAATAATCAACCCGCGAAGGTCACGTATGTAGATATTAAAATCACAGATTCTTTGGAGAACCATACCAAAAAGAAAAAAGCTTGAAACACCATTAAAATTCTTAACGTTCTTGTAATGAAAGTTTTTTTCTTCAGGAATGCTATTTTATTTTTACATCGAGGTGGAAACTGACCCATGATGTATTCGTTCCCACGAGAAAAACAAAAACAAAGATTTTCCCCAAAAAAACATTTCAGAATGCCTAAGACAGTACATAAATTTTGTGCGAAGTCACCGTTTAAGATGTTCTGTTTTTGCCTGTGATATTCTCGACAGGCACTATGAATAGAATGCATGGAAAACGATGAAACGGTTCTCAAAAGTTGTAGTTGTCTGTTATTCTTGGAACACTAGTCTGCTCTCCAAAACAACAAAAGCTATTCACATGATGAATCTTTTGCTTGACACGTGATGTGTAAATCTTCGTAAACCTGGTACCTCTCTTCAAAAATAACATTGCAAATGATTACAGTTGAAAACCGATTGGAATGGAAAAGTGAGTGTGTGATAGTTGTACTTTGTCACACAAATCGATCGCACCGACCCATACACACTATGCCTCGTATTAGGGGGTCTAAGCAACGGGTGGAGTTCCTCCGTGGACTTCCAACGGCAATCGGGTCAGCGAGACGACAGCTTATCCAGCTTTCTGTTGGCAAAGATTGACGGCAGTAATTCTTCACACGCGACAACGACCTGTTAACGACTTGATGAATCCACCCAACCGAGGGCGACCTACGTCTCGGACACGTAAGTAAAAAAGACTCTTGTAGGTTTGGTTAAGGAGAAGCTTAAAAAAAACTGTATCGCACGCATCAACGTAAATGACTCTTATAGGTTAGCTTCCAAACATTGTGCTTTTCTCTTAAAAACAAAAACAAAAAAAAGAGTGATTACACAACTATCAAGTGCTATATTGGGAGGCAGGGAGTAGTAAGAAAGAGAGAGATCAACACACAGAGAGAGAGATAGAGAGAGAGAGAGAGAGAGAGAGAGAGAGAGGGAGAGAGAGAGAGAGAGAGAGAGAGAGAGAGA